>CAUYLG010018163.1:0-72876 GCA_963573385.1 Cacajao melanocephalus
CCCTCCCACCCCAGCACGCACCCCCACCCCAGCACGCACCCCTACCCCAGCACACCCTCCCACCCCAGCACACCCTCCCATTGTCAGTGTTTCCCAGTGGAGTAAGGGTGTTGGCAGCAACAGTAGTCACCCTGGGCAGGAGCCCCAAGTCCCGGCCCAGCCTCCTCACTCACTCCCTCCAGAAGCAGCTTAGGGAGCAGTCCCAGTAGAGAGGCAGCCAGGCCTCACCTCACCTGCAGCCCCCTGAACCAGCCGGAGCTCCTCCCTGAGCTCAGCCAGCTTGCACACACTAATTGGGAAAGCAAACCACCAGAGGCCACCTGGAGACAGCTGCGGGGAATTACCAGGCCTCAGCCTTGCTGCTTTCTCTGATTTGGTGCTGCATGCCCTGCTGGCACAGGCCTCCTGCCCTGCAGTTTATCCTTCTCTGCATTATCAAGCATCTACCAAAAGAGGAGCCACCCTGAGCTGTGTGTCTGCATCTGGTGGAAAGAGGCAGCTTCCGAAGCCACAGTCAAGAAAGGGAGCCTTCCTCTCTGATATGAGCCTGGGTGCAGACACCTGCCCTGCAAGGACAGCTTCCCAGCGAGGAAGAGGCTTGGGAGGGAGAAGCCTGGGGGAAGGTGGGGTTGAGAAAAGGAAGACAGAAGACAATGGCAACTGGGGCCGTTCCCTCCCCTTGAAGGGGCCCTCCTGGGGTGGACAGTTGCCCATAGACACTGAGGCGGCCCATGAGCCCAGCATTATGGCCGAGGTGGGGGATAGCTCACAGTACTCCCTAAGAGCTCGCTGCTTATAACAGGGGGCTACAGCCCCAGCACCAAGGCAGGAGCTCCTGTTCCTTTCCTTTTCTTGCCCCCAAGCTTGCCTCTTAAGCTCACTGCTCACAGGAGCAAACTTCCTAAAACCCACTCCTGCTTAAGACCCTCAAAGACTCCCATTCTCATAGGACCAGCAGCCAGAGACCCAGCCCCAAAACTCTCATGAGCTCAGCCCAGCCCAGTTTTCCAATCTCTTCCTAATACCTGCTCCCATCCCATTCCTTACCCCACTGTCCTTCCTCATACCTCTGAGCCCCAGCGCAGGCCAGCCCTCTGCCTGGAGGATGCTCAGTCCAGCTTCCACCTGTGACGTCCCTGCTTGGTCCCCAGTGTGGCTCCCCTCCCAAGGCAAGCTCCTGTGGGTGCTCTCCATCTTGGGTGCTCTGAGCACTGTCCCCACCACTAGACTGTGAGTCACTGCAAGACCTAGGCCATGCAGTGCTTAGCCCCAGGGACCTAGGCCTCATCTGTGCTTAGCCCCAGGCCCAGCATGCTGCCTGACATATGGTAGATACATAGTGAACACTGAGGAAAAGGGTGAATCATGGCCACAAAAGAATAAACAGGTGGGTGGGTAGATGGGTAGACAGATTGATGGGTGGATGAATAGATCAACAGATGGGTGGATAGAAGGATAGTTGTATGGATGGAAGGAAAGATGGTTGGATGCATGGATGGATGGGGAACTGGATTGGGGTGGACGGATGTGAGGTGTGTGGGTGAGTAGGTGGGTGGGTGGATGTGTAGGTGAGTGAGTAGGTGGATGGATGGATGTGTAGGTGGGTGGGTGAGTAGGTGGGTGGATGGATGTGTAGGTGAGTGGGTGTATGTGTAGGTGGGTGGGTGAGTTGGTGGGTGGATGGATGTGTAGGTGGGTGAGTAGGTAGGTGGATGGATGTGTAGGTGGGTGGGTGAGTAGGTGGGTGGGTGGATGTGTAGGTGGGTGGGCGAGTAGGTGGGTGGGTGGATGTGTAGGTGGGTGGGCGGATGTGTAGGTGGGTGGGCGAGTAGGTGGGTGGGTGGATGTATGTGTAGGTGGGTGGGTGAGTAGGTAGGTGGATGGATGTGTAGGTGGGTGGGTGAGTAGGTGGGTTGATGGATGTGTAGGTGGGTGGGTAAGTGGGTGGATGGATGTGTAGGTGGGTAAATGGAGGGGTGAGGGTGGGGACAGTGCAGTGAGGGAGTGAATGGGGGTGCTCAGTGGATGGGAAGGTGTGGGTGGGGTGGATGGGAGAGGAAATGTAGACAATCAAAGGAAGACTGACCTTGCTCCGGCCTTGGTCCCCCATCCTTACTCTACACCACCAGACCACAAAGGCACTTAGAAGGATTAAGCCTCCTTGATACAATTGGAGCAGCTGGAAATAGCTCTGCGCAGCCTGCAGCCGCTGCCTTCCAGCAATCAGCCTCAATCAACACCCACCTGGCCCTGCTGCCAGTTAATTCCACCTGACACCCTGGCCAGGCATCTCAGAGCTGCCAGGTGTTGGCCTCATATGAGGGATGGCAGGACATGGGCCTGCTCAGCCAAAGCCAGCAGAAAAATCACTCTCCTGGACCCCCCAGGACCCAATGAGGACAACAGTGTCCCAGGAGCTCCAGCCCACAGCAGAGCTTGGGGACACCAAGAGACACCCACACACACACACTCAGGGAACTGGGTCACCCCTCAGGAAGTTGACATCTGGGTCCCCTCCTGGGCAGGCACTCTCCTCTTGTACTCACCTGGCAACCAGTTCATTGCTCTAAAGAGCTAGGACCCCAAAAGGGACCCCTAAGGGCATCTTGGATTGGTCTCTTCAATGCCAAAAAGGCAACAGCAGAGACTGAGGGAGAGAAGTGTGTCCCCTCTAAATGCTCCACTTGCCCAGAGGCACCCTGAACAAGGGTGTGGCTGTGGAGCCGGCAGGCGGTCCCAGTGGGGAGGGGCTGCCTTTGTCCAGAGTTGGGCCCGTGTCCTCAAAATAGGGACTGCTTGTCGCTGGGGGAGGGCCCCCACATGATCTCCTTTGGGCCTTCTACTTTGTGACCCCTGACTCAGCCCCATTCCCTCAATCTCTCCAGCCATGTCCCTCTGTGCCTCCCATGGGAACCCCAGTGCTTCAGCCTGAGCCAGGCCACCCTACTCTCCAGAAAGTGCCTGGGGCCAGCACGGCCAGTTCCCCTCCTCCAAAGGCAGAGGAGCAGCTGAGGCACCTGCTGGGGACTGAGCCCCCAAAACACCAGGCAGCATTGCAAGCAGAGTGTGGGATTCAGACTAAGGTGAAGCCACCAGGCTGCCAAGGTTAAAGCCGCTTAACTAGCTGTGTGACCTTGAGCAAGACACCTAACTTCTCTGTGCCTGATTTCCTCATTGGCAAAAGGGGCTAAAAACAGCCCTTCCTCACAGGCTGAGTGAGTAAATGGTGTGAATTGCTGAGAGCTGAGCCTGACTCACAGGGCACCCTCTAGGAGTTTCAGCTATTCTTATGATCTGGGGGTGGCAGTGGGTGCACTTCTGGGAGTACACAGGCTCCAGTCATTCCAGGGGCCCCGGAAGCTTCATTCTTAAGCAGTTTTGTCATAGCCTAGCACTGCCTGGAGCTCAACCCATCTGGCCTCAACCCTTCTGATGGCGTGGCCAGGGCAGATGGCCGGGCATGTGGGCCAGCCCAGTCTTCCTTCTCATGCCTGGTATCTGCTATAGCCTCCTCCACAACTTCCCACTTCATTAAGTCCTGCCCAGATGCCCCTCCTTCAGATGACCAGCCCTGAACCCCTGGCTAGGCTATGTCCTCTCTAAGATGCCACCACACAGAGTGCTATCCTCAGGCAGTCACTCCACTATATGGCCACACCTGTCTGGCTCACCTTGGGATCCCCAGAGCAGGCCCCTAGGGTGCCTGTTGACTCAACATGGGACCATTGGTAAGCGAAAGAGCAACAGCCTCCAGGCATCCCTGGCCCCTGTGTCCTGGTCCTGCTTGCGGTAGCAGCTCCTCCTCCCAGCCTCAGCCCTCCCGCCTATGGTGACCAGCCAGCCTAATGAAGCCCATCACCAGCCCAACTTGCCCCTGCCTCCTAAACCTGGCTCCAGGACCTGCCTGACCTCACCCTACAGTCCTGCCCCATCCCAGAACCACCACCCACCCCACCCCGCCCCAGACTGGGCAATCATATGAAGAACGACAGAGGACAGAGGCCACCACAGGTCTCCACTTCTCTGGTCACACAATTGCCTGGGAGAGTTTCTATCACAATACCCACATCACAGATAAGGAAATGAGTCTCCAGTGGGGACAAGAACACCAGGAACTCCTGTGCCACATTTGGCTTCCCTCGGAGCTGGAAACCTCACCCCTCCCAGAAGCCACTCGGTGACAACACACAACAAAAGGACCGCAGACAGAGCTCAAACGGCTTCTCCTGGTCAACTCTGGGTAGGCCATCATCAGCACTGAGCCTGGAGCCAGGAAACACGCATTCCTTTCTGTCTCCACACCTGAACTTCCCACTTCCCTGAAGCATGTCACCCTTCAACATTTTGTACCTTTGCATGCCCTGTTTCCTCTATCTGCAGAAGTCCCCTCTGGCCATTATAAATTCCTATTCATACTTCAAGAGTTTGCTCAGTTGTCACCTCCTCCACAAAGTCTCCCCTGATTTCTCCCAGGTCTCTCCTCTGTGTTCCCAGAGCTGTCTCCCACTCTGGTCTTTGAGCTCCTCCAAGCAGGATCATGCCCAAGCCATCTATCCATCTCCCACCCAGGGCTGGCAGATGGGCTCCCTCCATGGATGGTGAAATGAGTAATGCACACCCATCTCTGTGCCCTGCGATGTGGACAGTGACAGGCCAAGTGGCCACACTTCTGCCCAAGCTGCAATCCCTGGTTTCCTGAGACTTTTGCAAGGACCAGGCCTCTCAGCACTGGGCTCTTTCCAAGGTCTCTAAGTGCAACTCTGGCTCCAGCAAACCCAAACATCTGTGGTGGTGGCTGGGGACAGAGGAAGAACTGCCTGCCCAGCTAGGCTTCCAGAAGGGGCCTGTGATACACATTTTGCAAATGGCAGGAGACAGGCATGTCAGAAAATTGTCCACAATCAATTTCAAATTCCAAGTGGAAATGGTTGGTTTGCTGCTAATTTGCCTGGAAATCTGAAGATAGTGTCTCCCAGGAGGGAGGCAGAGGGCCCCGGCTGGTTCCTGGGAGGTCAGAAATACCCTCTTGACTCCTCACCACCTCCGCATACTCAGGACACAGCCATCTGCCTGGGAAGCAGGGCCAAGTCATTGTGCACTCAGGACAGAGGCTCTGGCTCTGACGGCCCCTGACCCAACAGGCCCCAGGTAACCCTATTCCAGACCCACTAAGCGGACCCTTGTGTCCTGAGCCAGGGGGTGCTGAACAGGCAGGCCCAGGAGCCCTACTGTCAACCATTCTTTCTTTCCACAAGTACCCAAGCAATGAGACAGCAAAAGCTCTGGATGAAGAGCACAGCTGGGGTCATGTTATCTCTGTAGGCCTCAGCTTTCCTATCTGATAAATGGGAGGAATAACCTGTCCAAGTGTGTCTCCAAAGAGTATCACAAAAGGAAGCAGAGTAAGCAGCTATCATGAACCACTGTGGGGGTCATTAGATAGCTGACCTCGATCAGCACCTAGTGCACGGTATTTGGAGATGCAATGTCTTCAGTTACTCATCAGCAAATCCCTTCACAATAACCTGCATTTAACTTGTCTGTCTCCCCAAGGAAGCAAGCAGTCCAGGACCTCTGTGTGACCATGATTCCCTGAGGCCAGCACACAGAACACACTCAATAAATGCTTGCTGGGTGAGGGATGGGGTGAGGGTTGCTGCTATATTGCAGGTCTATACTGCAAACCTTCCCATGTATCTGCGTGGACATTTTTTCTTCCAGGGACTGGGGTACTCTGTTCTCATTGCACTTGGGGATGAGAGAGGAGAAATTGGAAAGCCTTGAATCCCAGCTTCCCTTTCCCTGTTTTCTTCTCTCTCATCCCTAAGTTCAGTGACAACAGAGCATCCCAGTCCCAGGAGGAAGAGGATTGGGAAGCCAAGGAGGGCCCCAAGGTAGTAACACAGCCATTGCATTAGGGAGCCGGAAGAAAAGACAAGCTAAGCAGCCCTGGTCCTGCACGCTCTGGAATGCTGCTCCCTCGAAAACTGATACACTGAGGGTTCTCTGGCCAGCAGCCACTGGGCATCTCTCTGAGCCTCAGTCTTCCGGTCTCCATAATGGGGACAGACTTGATGCAAAGATTCAATGAGGTTTCACAAGCCCAAGACTGCACAGTGCCAGGTACAGTCAAGGCAGGACTCCATACAGCCTAGCTGCCTCTCCTGCTGTATTTCCCACCCACCCTGAATCTATCCCCATCACCACCTGGACAGATCAGACTAGACTCCAAAGAGAGACTGAGAAGCAACTGGAATAAGAGGAGGGAGAGCGTTTAGTAAAGAGAAGTAGAGAACTCTAGAGTACACATGCCCATTTTTAAGTTTTTCTCAAAGAATAGAGAATGCTTTAGCAAGGCTCAGAATGAAGCTTCTTTTTCAGGGCATTAACAATTTGTATTTTTCACTATCCATCTTCCTTGCAGTCTCTTGCAGGGAGGGAGAGTCTATAAATATTTTTTTTAAGAAACGACTGCATTTTGATGAACTCAGCTTAGCAAGTGCTTTGCATATGAATGGGACCTGATTAGCTGGCACTCTCCCATAGCAGAGTAGCCTGCAACTTCAAGCTTTCCTGAGAGTTAAAAAGTTGAAGCGGCCACATTTATGTGGCTCCTCTAATAAAAAAATCATGCATCATCTATTATTAATGCTCGACTCTGATAAATACCCTCATCTAAAATTCTTTACTTGCAGGAACCCTTCAGGATAATTTCTCAGGATAACCAAAGGGAGTACTTCAGCCAGGCCTCTGTAGGAGAACAGGATGTCTATGGTGGAGGCTGGGGGACGGGATGCGACCCCCACTGAAGTGGCCGGCTGGAATGTTTTGGGGAAAGCTGAACAGCCTCAGCCTCCGAGAGAGGGAAATCTGTCAGCTGCAGAGGGGGCTTTGCCTCTCTTGTGATCACCTCATCCAGGTTTGGTGCAGCTTCTGAGAAGACTAGCACTCAGATTAATTCTTCAGGTGAGATGGCTGGGAGCAAAGGGCCGGTTTCTATAATCCAGAGGCACCTGCTAATAGACATTAGTCCTCCCACAGAGCCAGGCTGTGGTGTGCAGGCTGTTCTCTGACAGAGCTGCAGATGCTATTAGTGTCCCAGCCAGTCCCCCTTTACAGATGGACACTCCCATCTCCCATCCCCTCCTGCCCTGACTGTTAGGCAGCTGGGGCTCACAGATGCCCCCTTCTCCAGAAAACTGCCCTCACCCAGCGGAGCCACCAGAGGGGATGGGCCATTCCTCACCTGAGGGCAGCTCACAGCCCTCCTTTAGAGGGAGAAACTCTTCATTCCAGAGTCCCTGATGAGGACAGGCTAGACTTACACAACACCACATCCTTCCCTGTCTCTTTCCTCTCTAACCTGCTTCCCTCCATAAATCTCAGACACCCAACCCCTGTCCCAGGGTCTGCCTCTAGGGAAACTGACTGGAGACAACCGGGCCCTCCAGATCCACTACTGGGACTCTGGAAGGCTGACTCCGGTGGATGGCATGGCCGAGAATCCCTTGTCCCCAGATCCCATTGTGATCTGGCCAATGGGAGACACAGGCAGGAAATGAGAGGGTGTGAGGAGAGAGGGGTGGGGGTGAGGGTGCTTCTCCCCTGGCTGCCTCCTTGCTGGGTTGGCTGCGGCTGATCTACCTGCTCCAGTCGCTGTCCCCTCTCTGTGCCCCTTCAGGACTAGAAACAGGAACAGCTCTTGAGGCCACTTCAACACGGCTGGTGCCCTTAACTGCCCACACTTCTGGGAAAACTCTGTTTAGGGTCTGTTTTCTGCCAGACCTTACCTGGCCCAGGAGCAATGCTCCATCCCCCTTTTCCTCCTTCCAATATAAAATGGGAGGTTTCATCAGAGCCAGCCTAGAAAGAGAGAAGTAAGCAGCTTTCAGGGTTATTGAGACGCAAATATCAGGCACGCCTGCCCCCAGCTAATCCCTACACAGGCAGTAGCTTCCACACTATCGAATGAGCCCTACTCCGCAGTGGAGCTGAAAAAATGAAAGCCAAACAGTGGCACTGGTTTTTCCAGAATCCCGTGTGCATCCAGACTCACGGAAGGGTCTGCACCTCTCACTCCTCAGCTCTTTACTAACAACTGAGGAAGATGCAATGTGAAGCAAGAGATTAAAATTTCATGCATTTTGCTTCAAATATCTATAAAAACTAAGTTTCCTGGGAGAAAAAAGGAAACCCTTTTCTCCAAGCAATGCAAAAAGCAAGCTATGGCCCAAGCCCCCCCACCATGTTGGTGTTGCAGTGTAAATCTTTAATTTCATTTGCTGCTCTCAGCCTGTGACCCCAGCAGCATTCCATAAATATTTAGGCAGCAAGCATCAGGCTTGTTTTCTACTTTGGAATGCTTATGATGGGGAGGGTGAGAAAGCAACCTCCATGGTCCATCCAGCTCTGGGCCCATCAGCAAAATACAGCAGGGGTACTGCGACACAGGGAGCCACCGGCTTCCTTAATGAGCCGAGATGCGGTTCCTGGGGAAAATCACTACCTGCAGGTGCATTGATGGTGGAACCACCAGCCAAATCAATACAGGTGGAGAAACCTCAAAGGAAGGGAGGTACCGTGGAGAGGAGAAAACGCAGTGGCGAGGAGAAAGCTCCATGGACGTACATGTAGATAGACTTTTTCCCAAAGAAACTGCAGCTGCCCAGGCCAGCCCTCTCAGCCTCCCTAGTCCCGCGGCCAGAGCCTCTCCAGCTCTCTCGTTGGGCCTTGCACACGATACACATACCCTCCTCAAACATTCAGGCCCTGAAGAAGGCCCAGTCTCAACCTCCCAGTCCTCCACCCAACACCAAATGCAACTAACACCACCGCCGGCACTCCCACATTGCAGAGGGCAGAGGTCTCTCAACTCCTGCCCGAGACTGACCTCTCTGTCTCTATCTGGCAGTGTGGACCCAAGACCCAAGCCTGGAGAAGGCTGGCCTTGGTTTGAATTCTGCCTTGACCATTTTCTAGTTATGGCCTTCAGCAAGATTTTTTTAAACAGCTTGATTAAGGTACCAACTACATCCTATGAAATTCACCCATTGTGTGGTTTTGAGTTGTAGCAAATTTACACAATTGTGCAACCATCCCCACTATCCAGTTTTACACTATTTCCACACCCCCCCAAAGGGTCCCCTCATGCCTGTTTACAGTCAATCCCTGCTTCCACCCCCAGCTCCAGATAGCTACACATCTGGTTTCTGTCTCTACCGTTTTGCCTTTTCTGTGAATTGCACATAAATGGAATCATACAACATTGTAGTCTTCTGTGTCTGCCTTCTTTCACTTAATGTCTTGAGGTTCACCCATGTTAAGCATGCATCAGTATTTCATTCTGTTGTATTTCTGAGTAGTATTCCACTGAATAGGTATACCCAATTCTGTTTATCTATTCACCAGCTGATGGACATTTGCGCTGTATCTAGTTTAGGTATACCCAGTTCTGTTTATCTATTCACCAGCTGATGGACATTTGTGCTGTATCTAGTTTGGGGCCATCATGCATAATGCTGATGTGAACATTCACGTATATGTCTTTGTGTAGACATATGCCTCCATTTCTCTTTCGTAAATTCCTAGGAGTGGAATTGCTAAACGATACAGTGAAGTACATGTTTGTCTTTTTAATAAGCTGTCGAACCGTTTTTCACAGCAGCTGCACCATTCTGCATTCCCACTGGCAGCGTATGAGGATTCCAGTTGCTCCACATCCTCAAAACACTTGGTACTGTCTTTTCTATTATAGTCATCCTAGTGGGTGTGAAGTGGTATCTGATTATGTTTTGATTTGCATGTCCGTAATGACTAACGTCATTGAACATCTTTTCTGCATGTTTACTTGAAATCTGTGTATCTTTTTTGGTGAAATATCTATGCAAATCTTTCGCCCATTTTGTATTGGGTGGTTTGTCTTAATAAATTGTAAGATTCATTTACATATTCTGGACACAAATCCATTATGAAATATGTGATTTGCAAATTTTTCCTCTCAGTCAATATTTCAACCTCTCAATGTCTTCACCTGCAAGTTGGAGCTCACCATAACGCTTTGCCTTATTGTAGTAAAGAACCAGGATGATGAGTGCCTAGCGCCAGACCTGGCACACAGGCCACTGAAAAATGGAGCCGCCACTACCATCACTGTCCCCACCTCATCCCTGGAAGTCAATGTCTGCATGGTCTAGGCCTTCAACTTGAAGCACCCAGTGCAGCACAGACGAGGACCTAGGACAGCTCGGGCCCTAGGCTATCCCAGCATCCCCACCATGTTCCCTCCAGCGTCCGCATACATCGTCAGTGGCACCAGCTCCCGTCTTCACACAGCAAAGTGCAGTGTCAGCCAGCAGGACCCAGTACAGAAGCACTGAGAATGGAACATAATCTCAAAGGTGACAGGTGTGAGTAGGGGGAGGACAACAAGATGTCCTGGCAGAGGGGTCAGCAGGAGCAGAAGAAAAGAGAAGGAAAAGGTGCATGGCACATCCTGGGAGCCAGGGAAGGGCTACACACCTGACCAGTGGATGTGTCCAGGCCTGGCTCTCGGGGTCAGCAGGAGGGCACAGTACAGGAAGCAGGGTGGTACTCTGGAGGCCAGGCCATGCTGGAGCCCCTGAGCACTGCTGCTGGGAGGGAGATGTGGTAAGATGCACTCAGGAAGAACTTCTAATTCCACGTGCTGGCATGACACAGTCCTCTGCTTCTGCTTCCACACTCCTTCCCCTCGGAGACCCACAGCCCAGGAGAATCAGGGAGACCTCTGTGCCAGGAGCTGTGTTATGGACACATCCCTCACTATGCTCCTGGGAAGAGGTGACATTACCTCCTGTGTTAAGGGCTGAACTGTGTCCCTCTTCAAATGTCCTAACCCCCAGTACCTCAGAATGTGACCTTATTTGGAGACAGGGTCTGATATGGTTTGGATTTGTGTCCCTGCCCAAATCTCATGTCAAATTGTATTCCCCAGTGTTGGAGTGGGGTCTGGTGGGAGGTGACTAGGTCATGAGGATGGATTTCCCTCTTGCTCCTCTGTGATAGTGAATGAATTCTCACAAGATCTGGCTGTTTAAAAGCATGTAGTACCTCCCCCTTCTCTCCTCCTCCCTCTCCTCCATGTAAGACACGCCTGCTTCCCCTTTGCCTTCCACCATGATCCTGAAGCCTGCCGAGTCCTGCTTCCTGTACAGCCTGTGGAACTGTGGACCTGGCTGTACAGGAAGCAGGACTGGGTAGGCCTCAGAAGCATGGTAGATCCACTGGGAGACTTAATTTATAAAGTCTTTTCTTTATGAATTGCCAAGTCTCAGGGAGTTCTTTAAAGCAATTTGAGAACAGACGAATACAGAAAATTGGTACAGAGAAGTGGGGCATTGCGATAAAGATACCTGAAAATGTGGAAGCAACTTTGGAACTGGGTAATGAACAGAGGTTGGAACAGTTTGGAGGGCTCAGAAGCAAACAGGAAGATGAGGGAAGCTGAACATAAAAGTTAGGAAAATGCAGCCTCGATATGTGGTATAAAAGAAAAACCCATTTTCTGGGGAAGAACTGAAGCAGGCTGCAGAAATTTGCATATGTAAAGAGGAGCCAAATGCTGATAGCCAAGATAATGGGGAAAGTGCCTCAAAGGCATTTCAGGGACCTTTGCCTCAGCCCTCCCATCATAGGCCTAGAGGCCTAGGATGGAACAATGGTTTTTGCAGGCAAGTCCCAGGACCCGCTGCTCTGTGCAGCCCTGGGACAATGGCACCCTGCATCACAGGCACTCCAGCTCCAGCCATGGCTAAAACGGGCCAAGGTACAGCTTGGGCTATTGCTTCAGAGGGTGCAAGCTGTAACACTTGGTGGCTTCCACAAGGTGTTAAGCCTGAAGGTGTGCAAAGTGTCAGAGTTGAGGCTTGGGAGCCTCTACTTAGATTTCAAAGGACGTATGAAAATGCCTGGATGTCCAGGCAGAAGTCTGCTGCAGGCGCAGAGCCTTCATGGAGAACCCCTACTAGGGTAGCATGAAGATAAACTGTGGGGTTAGAGCCCCCACACAGAGTCCTCACTAAAACATTGCCTAGTGGGGCTGTGAGAAGAGGGCCACCATCCTCCAGACCGCAGAATGCTAAATCCACCAACAGCTTGCACTGTGTGCCTGGAAAAGCTGCAGGCACTCAACTTCAGCCCATGAAAGCGGTTGCAGAGGCTGAGCCCTGCAGAACCACTGGGGCAGAGCTGCCCAGGGCCTTGCGAGCCCACCCTTTGCATCAGTGTTGCCTGGATATGAGACATAGAGTCAAAGGAGATTATTTTGAAGCATTAAGATTTAGTGACTGGGTTTTGGGCTTGCATGGGGCCGCCCCTTTGTTTTGGCTGATTTCTCCCTCTTGGAATGGGTATATTTAGCCAATGCCTGTACCCCCATTGTATCTTAGAAGTTACTAACTGGTTCTGATTTTACAAGCTCATAGGCAGAAGGGACTTGCCTTGTCTCAGATGAGACTTTGGATTGTGGACTTTTGAGTTAATGCTGAAATGAGTTAAGAATTGAGGGACTGTTGAGAAGGACTGATTGTATTTTGCAATGTGATAAGGACACGAGACTTGGGAGGGGCCAGGGACAGAATGATATGGTTTGGATTTGTGTCCCCACCCAAATTAAAGCTCATGTCAAATTGTAATCCCCAGTATTGGAGGAGGGGCCTGGTGGGAGGTGATTGGATCATGGGGATAAATTTCCCCCTTGCTATTCTTGAGATAGTGAGTGAGTTCTCACAAGATGTGGTTGTTTAAAAGCAAGTAGCACCTGCCCTTGCTCTCTTCTCCCTTTTCTGGCTATGTAAGACTGCTTGCCTTTCACCTTCCACCCTGATTGTAAGTTTCCTTAGCCCTCCCAGCCATGTCTCCTGTACAACCTGCAGAACCAATTAAACCTCTTCTCTTTATAAACTACCCAGTTTCAGGTAGTTCTTTATAACAACGTGAGAATGAACAAATACAGGATCCTTATAGAGGTGATTAAGTTAAAACGGGTTAGGAAGGTATGGGCCCTATTCCACCTTTGTAAGACTGGTGTCCTTGTAAGAAGAGACTAGGACACAGGCACACACAGAGGGAAGACCATGTGAAAACACAGGAAGGAGAGAGCCATCTACAATCCAAGGAGAGGGGCCCCAGCAGAAACTAACCCTGACGACACCTTGATCTCAGACTTTCAGCCTCCAGAACGGTGAGAAAATAAATATCTGTTTTTGAAGACCACCCCCTCCCCACCACCAGCCTGTGGGACTTTGTTAAAGAAGCCCCAGGAAACCAAACATCCCATTTCCAGATAAGGAAACTGGCTCAGAAGGGGACACCGTACCTGAGGCCCACAGCTGGGGAGAGGTGGGACTGGCTGTCTGGTTTCAGGGCCCTGGGCCACCACCCTCTCCACCTGCCATCACCCCAGCACACACATCACTGGACCTGAGCTTCCTGGGAGCTAGTACCTGGCCTGGGATTGTGCCTGGCTCACAGGGGCCCTCAGGGATCATCTGGAGAATGAGAGTGGAGCTCTTCCTCCTCTGCACCGAGCCCCATGCTGGAGGGCCAGGGGCACTCAGAGGAAGGCACAGGGAAGGCAGCAAGTGAAGCAGGTTCTGAGAAAGAGCTGCGGCTGGTGTGTGGAAGAGGGCAAGACATGTCCAGTGGCTCACCTCTTGGGCAGGGTGAGCCCAGGGCAGAGCTGGGACCCTTGAAAAGCAGATTTTAGCTCCAGAAGAGAAGAGAGGAGAACAACTGTCGCCCTACGGTGTGTGCCGCCCAGATGAGGAGTCCAAGCAGCAGCCTCACACAGCGGAGCAGCCACCAGGTGCATCAGGGTGAAATAGGAACATCTGCTTTCCAGCCGTGGCATCAAGGCTGCTGCCAAGCAGTGGCTCCCTTGCGGTGCCCTCAGGTCCCCATCCTCCAGAGATAGCAGTGTGGGAGCCCCAGACCAGCCTTGGGGAGCCCAAGCACAGAGAAGTAGGAGCAGCCAGTGTGGAAAGGCATGGAAGGTGTCCCTGCCAGGCTGGGTCAGAGCCTCTGAGAAGGCCCCACTGGCCCTGGGGATGTGAAGCCTGAATGAACACTGCCTCTTTACCCAGCACACAAAGAGATACAGCCTGACGCTGAAGTCCAGGCAACAGGGTCTGGGGGGAAGCCACCATTCTCTGGAGTGAGTGGCCACTGCCCAGTGCTCTGTGAGGGGTCCAAGGCCCTGTCGCCCACAAGATGCACCAGCTCCCACTTGTTCACCATTCTCAGCTTTGGCTCTGAACTCTCGCCTTATCTCTGACCCTTCAGCCCACCATGCCCTGGCCCCCCAGCCCCTCTCCTCACCTCCGCTGGGCTGTGTGACTTTGGCTCCTCCTGGTCACTCCCTCTCCATCCCAGCCCTTCTAGGGAAAGTCTCCGCCCTCTGGCTGGCCCTGGCCATGAGGACTCCTCCATCTCTGACAGGTTAAAAGTGAGGCATCCTTACAGGGAGGCTCCCTACAGCAGCAGGCCCAGCCCCGCTGGGCAATGCCCCTGCCAAATGAGCACCACCCATCAGTCCACACTACCTCAGGCAGGGTCTCCAGGCCTTAGTTGGGCCATGCTCCCCTTAAGCAGAGCTCCCCGCCCCTCACCACCACTATCTGATCATGGGGGAGTTAATATCACTAACTTAATCCCAGAGTTTGCATAGTTATTTCTACATTTTTACTCAATTATTACAATATCAATAGATCTTTAATTTTCTCATCAGTGAGTAATAGGAATGAGCCTTAATTCCACCATATAATTAATTAGTTATGAGTGATCGAGTACAAGTTCCTACTCAAAGTCCTGCTGAGACAAACCCCTGACAACTGTCCCTGGGAGGCCATCACCTGCAAGAGCCCAGCCTGCCTGGATGGGGCAGAAGACACCCCCACCTGACCCAACCTGGTCAGAGCCCAGCGTATTTCGCTGAGCTCAACAGACCCTCAGGAACCACCTCCTGTGTGTTGATGCCCATGCTGGGCCCCTGGATGCAAGGATCAAGCTGCCTTCAAACCCTCAGGGAGGGCGTGGCCTCAGTGGCTCACATGGAGGAAGTAGCAGAGACATGAAACAGATAGCTTGTAATAATGTGCACTAATTCAATTACACAGATTTTTGTTGAGTATCTACTATGTGCCAAACCCTATGTTAGGTTCTGGCAACCCAGTGGAACCTCGTGGAAACAATGAGCCCACCTGGCAGGGAGTATGTGGTTGCTAAATCATGAACTGAGCCTTTTGAAGGCACAGCAAGATTTTTACCAAGGAAAGAATAAGGTCAGGTGTTCCTGGAAGAAGGAATAACACATACAAAGATCGGAGACATGAGGACAATGGCATTCCAGGAGTGGTGGCTAGCTTTTGGATCATAGACTGTTTGGGGCAAAAGGCCCCACACAGTGCTGAAGAGGGCATGCAGGAACAGGGAGACTGCCTTCCAACCCTGAAGCTGGTCCTGAGAGCCTCAGGAGGTTAGGCTGAGGGCTGCCACCCTTCCCCTCCTCAGACATCCGAGAGAGGACAAGGGCTCTTGATAGTATCCCAAGCTGCCTGTTGGTGGAGGGATGCCCTCATCAGGCATCCACAGGCCCTGGCTCAGCCCCAATTGGGGCACTTTTGCAAGGATATGGGTAAGGCAGCTGACTTAGAGAATCCAAAGGAAGAGGAGTGGCCAAGCAGGAGCCCCTGTCCACGCCCACCTCCAAAACCTCAGCACCAGCTTCAGGCCACCTCCTCCAAGAGGGCCTCTCCAAGGGTACATTCTTCCCACCCTACTCCCAAAAATCAGAGCTCTCCATGTGCCAGATACTGGTGCTTTGCATGGTGACCTCGGTCCATCCTCTCCGAGTGATGACTATCAGGCCACAGATGAGGAAACTCAGGCACAGAGAGGCAACATGCCCATAGTCACAGTAACAACTGGTAGGACAGGGATCTGATGGACAAGCAGTGTCCATCAGCTCCTCACCCGGCCCTGCCCACAGACCCGCCAGCCTCAGCAAACTCCCCACCTCCAGCAGGCCTGCACTGGGACCAGGCTCAAGCTCCCTGTATCTCAGCTTCCTCATCTGTAAAACAACGGTTATAATAATGCCCACTTCCCAAGATGGTTGTGAAGATGTCAATTCCAGCAAAACGCACATCTACTGTAATTCTTGGTGCTGCTGCTGCTGTCTGATGGTGGTGGTTCATATCAATGAACCCGATGCAGGTGTGGGTATCATCAGGAACAGCTGCAAACCCAAAGGAAGAGGAATCTGACAGTAAGTAGTACCACCAAAGGACAGAGGACAGGCTCTGCAGACCCAAGCTCAACAGGGCAGGTCTCCAAAGGGGGAGGCCAGAATAGGGGTCAGGCATCCTCAGATGGAGTTTTGGGGGGCTCAGTTACTCCTAGGCCCCAACGAGGCCTGGAGAACCAAGCACTGCCAAGCTGTGCCCACCCTTCCCAATTCATCCACATGGCCAAAAGCCACCCAGCTGTCTGGGTTCTGTGTGCCAGGTGCCAGTGGACACTTAGCTCCTCATACCACCCTGTGAACTAGGCAACCCCACTTAACAGGGAGGAAACTGAGGCTCAGACTGGTAAAGAACAAAAAACAATAATGAAAAGAGCAAACACACAGGGAGCAGTTCCTCTATACCAGGCCCTGGAGAAAGAGTGTCAATTGTATCACCTCCCTTAATTTTCAAAAATAGCCTGAGTTAGGGATTGCTGCTGCCAATATACAGAAGAGGAAATCAAGTCCTGGAGATGAAAGTTGCTTGCCCAAAATGCCAGAGCCACCCATTAGCAGCATGGGGCTCACATCTTCCAGTCTGATTCTGGCCACTCTCCATTTACCCGCAGCCCCCAGCACAACTTGGGCAGACGTCAGGGCCGAGCAGGAGCCAGGCCTGAGCAAGAGCCACGCCCATCCCTTAGGACATTTAATCTAACCTTCCCCAGCGCTCACCACCATCTCTGCACACACGTGCCATACATGTGCACACAAGCATATACATACACACATGCACACATGTGTGCTCATGTGCACACATATATGTTGTGTGTAAACATTATGTGTGCACACATGTATGTGCATATACATATCCATGCAAACACAGCTCCTCTCCTTGTCTCTCCTCCTCAATTGGGGGCATAATCAGGGTGAGGGTTAATAGTGAGACCTGACCAGGAATTTTTTTTAACCAACTGCACTTCCTACCAATATCCACCAAAAGGTGACAACTATGCAGAAACCCTTAGCAAGGTCAGTAATCCTGTCATAGCCCCAAGTTGGTGGGACAGTGGCACAGAGGAGCAGCCCTTCAAGGGGGCAGAGTTGGGGGTCTGCTGGGTGTGCAAGGCCTGGCCACAGGTTCAGCAGAGCCAAGGCCCCCCTCATCCTCCTCAGAGGCCCCAGGCAGGCGCCAGAACAGGAACTATTGTCTGGTAAGAAACACGTAGATCTGATGCTCCAGCCCTGATTTCTCTGACTGCTACAGATTAAATTGGGGATAATGTCTCTGATCTAGAAACCGGATTCGATGTAGCTTAAAGCCTGCTCAGACACGGCACCATTATGCTAAGCAGCGCGCTTGCAAGGAGGCTACCGCCCCCTCGTTAATCAACCCTGGCAGCGGGAGCACAGCCAGCCAGCCCCACCTCTGGCTCCAGTGGGGAACAGGAGAGGCAACGAGGCCTCAGCCCCTTCACCCTCTCCTGGATGGGCAGATGGGCAGACAGACAGACAGACAGAACAGATGGAGGGCAGCCATGGCCCCTCCCTAACCCCACAGGCCCAAAGAAATAGCCAAAGTGAGAGATTTCCTTTCAAGACATCATTTCCGAGAACCTAAGCTGCGCTAGTCCTCGAATATCCTCAGAGATGTAAATTATGTGGGTTGAGCTAATGAACTATATATGTGTCTTTCATCCCCTAATTTACTGTGGTTTAATGAATTTCTCAGTGCATTGCTGCCAGAATAGCCTTGCAGCCCAAAAGATTTTTTCCCCTCCATTGCAGGTAAATATTTAAACACCCCAAATTAAAGGGAACACCAGGGCCCAAAATTGGAGGCTTGATGCTGCCCAGGGTAATTAGACCCCTGTCACATTGATTCTGTGCTTTCATTTTTTCCTTTCTCCTCCTGAGGCGATGGCAGGGGACCTTAGGCACTAGGAATCTGGCCTGGTGCAGAGCCTGGGGCTTCCTATAGACCAACGGACCTGTGTCCAGCTCCCACTACCTGGAAGCCCCTCTCCTGGGCTCTATGGGACTAGATTAGCCAGGGGAGGGAATGGGGGACACTACCCACCTGCTGCTCCCAGGGTTGGCACAGAAACCTGTAAGGCAAGGGGGCCAGAGGCCTGGGGAAGTCAGGAAACTGCCCATGCTGGGGCTCACATCCCAGCGCATACCCCTCAGATAGTCACCCATCCCCACGGCCTATCATCATCATCATCACAGCTCCTACTACCATTGGCTTTACTCCATTTCTCCTCTCTTTGGTGGCCTCTGCAAAACAGAGAAGGCCCCACCCAAAGGAACTGCCTCTGACAGTGCTGTGCCAAAGTGGTGAGTGGGCATCTCAGGTGGTCCTTGAAGCCACATGAGTGGGGAGCCACCACCCACCTGCCCCAAAGCTGTCCCTGCCCCACTTTCCCATGAGAGGCTTGGGCAGAAAGGAAACCCCCACTTCCCACCAACCACACCTGGCCAGGCTCGGGCAGTCACAAAGCCACAGGCCAGAAGTCAGCAGGAGGAGAAGGCTAAGGCAGCACAGGCAGCCGGGGAAGGCAGGAAGAGGGAGCCCTCATGGTCCTCATTCCAGCTGTAGCACCCAGCCTTCCCAAGGCAGATGTCAGGAGTGTGCACACATGCTCCCACATCCACCATGACCCTGGGGCACATGCGAAGGGGAGAGGTGAACCAAAAGCTGGGGCAGGCACCCATGTGCCTGGGAGAAATGCACCCATGTGTCGGGGAGAAATGCAATGGTCCTTCGCAGCTCTGCCCTTCCAGGAAGCCACGAGGCTGAAAGGGCAGTGTCACCAGATTCTGGAAACCAGGTCCTGTGCCACTCCAGAGCCTCTCTGGCCTTGGCTTAGAGCCAGCCTGAAGGGCAAAGGATGCTCTCCCCTTGACCGTACTCATCAGCCCTGCCACTCCCTGACCCCACTGACTAGGGCCACGCAGGTAAAGCCACAGGCCCCTGTGAAGCCACAGCCCACCTGGGCTCCCAGAGGAACCTATGTGGATACTTCTTGCTCTTCTGTGGCCTCTGAGGACAGCCTGGCCTGTCGGGTACCTGAGAGGAGCCCAGCCCTGGCCACCAACAGAAGGAACAAGCAAGGGAGCTCCTGACAGTGACTCCAGCTGGCTCTCAGCCATCACAACCCAGTCACACCTGGGCCAGCTCACAGGGAAGGTGAGGAGCCTGAGGAACTGCCCATCCACATGGGGACCACTGAGCTCTCTCCCCTAGCTGGCATTCCTCTACCATTAACTCAGAACCTTCTCAAAGCCCCTGCCTCCCGTTCCAGGTCCCTCCATCCTCCCTCCATCACCCAGAACCCTGTCCCAACCCCACATATCCTGTACAGGAACCCCCTCTTATCTTCCTGACAACCCTGCCAGCCACAGGGAATGGCATGGCCTGAAAGCTTTTTCCAGACCTGGTGTCCTCACGTCAGTTGCCTCTCCGAAGCCAACCCCCACACAGGGCCTCCCCTAGCCAGTGCTGGCTCCTACATGCCCCTCCACACTCGTCTTCAGTAACAATCACTGTGATGAGTCCACTGGTTCAGAGCCCTTAAGCAGCTCACCAAGCCCTGTGGCGTCCTTGGATCACTAAATATGACCCCATAAGAATGACTGATGTCTCCTCTGCACATTGCTTCTCCAACTAGAAATGAGCCTCATCTATTTCGGGGGTACCTGCTACCTGACACTGCACCTGGAACACTGCTGGTGTCAGTAAATACATGCTGGCTCAGTGACTGGATAGACTGGCAATCAGATGGACAAGTGGGCAAGTGGGTAGGTGGGTGAGTGGTTGAGTGGATGGATGGATGGATGGATGGATGGATGGATGGATGGATGATGGAAGGATGCATGAACAGATGAGTAGATAAATGGATGATGGTTGAAAGAGGGATAGAAGGACTGATAGGTAGATGGATGAATGGATGGATACATAAATTATCAAACTAGTCACCAAAAAAGAGACCAAACCAGCCCCATAAAAGTGAAAGTTTGGCTAAGCAGTCTCCAAGGGCAGATGGCTAAGAGGAAAGACTCTGGGTCTTCCAATAAGGGGCCATGACTGCCCCTAGAAGTTTTTCCAAAGTTGAGAAACTAAGATGGGAGAGGTGGGGGCTAGTCTAGGATTGAAAGGGGGAAGTGTCCGAAGAGTGTGGGAACAAGCACACTAGACAGAGCAGAAACTAGCATGGGCTGGGCCCTGAGACCCCAGGGAGCACCAAGCCATGAACTAGAAAGGGGATGGCCTAGCACTCCTCCCTCAGGGAGGCCTGGCACATGTACAGAGCCCAGAAAGAGTCTGAAGGGACCAACTTGCACCCAAAGACCAGGCTCTCTGAACACTAAACATGAGTTGGCAGTTGTCTCCAGATCCACCAGGCAGGCCCAGAATGTGGTTCTGACCACCCTAACAACCAGATCCCCCCACAACCTCCACAGAGATGGGGGATCAACAAGTGCTGCCCCTGAGGGCCCAACAGGAGGGGCTGCCCACCCCTCAAACTGCCTCCTCCCACTTCCCCCAGAATGTACAGAATTCCTGCTTGCTTATTAAATTCCTTCCCAATAAACCAAAGCCACTACCGCAAAGTAGGCAGACAGTGCAGACACAGTGGCATCAGACGGCAAAGGCACCGTCTAATGAGGCAGCTCCTGCCAGCAGGAGTCACCTTCACCCACCTTCACCCCCGCAGCAGGCTGGGGCTGCCTGAACACTAAGGCCCCACCCACAGCACCACCCACTGCCTTGCTGGGCCTCACCTCAGAATGTGGCCATATTCAGACAGATCTGCATAACTAAACTGGGAGGGGGGGGTCAGGGGGATTGCACCAGGAGTCCAAAAACTAACTATGAGTTAGTTAGAATTAATTAACTTCAGAATTAGCAGACTTGAAAAAGTAACTATGAGCTTCAGAATCAGCAGACTTGAAAGAAGTTTTCTTTCTGCACTGGTCATACACAACCTTGGATAAATCCCAATCTCTCTAGACCTCTGTTCCCTATCTGTAAATTGGGCATAAAAATTCTTTTTTTTTTTTGAGACAGGGTCTCACTTTGTTGCCCAGGCTACAGTGGCACAATCTCAGCTCACTACAACCTCCACCACCTGGGCTCAAGCAATCCTCACACTTCAGCCTCCTGAGTAGCTGGAACTACAGACATGTACCACCTCTCCTGGCTAATTTTTGTATTCTTTTGTAGAGATGGAGTCTCGCTAAGTTGCCCAGGCTGGTCTTGAACTCCTAGGCTCCAGTGATCCACCTGCCTTGGCCTCCCAAAGTGTTAGGAAAACAGTATCCAGCCTGTGCATGACAATTCTTACCCCTCAGTTCTATTAAGATTGAGGGAGCTGAAAAAGCAAATCAGCTCACAACACTCACGCAGGCCCTAGGAAACAGGGCCACACCCACCCTCAGTTTCCCAGGGAGAAGGAGCCAGCCTCCCTCATAGCTGCCCCTCCTCACTGGAGGAGCCAAGACTACCAGAGGACAAAGATCTGCCTTACCTTTGGTGCAGGGCAGTCCACAGGGCTCCCAGAAAACCCTCCTGTTCCCAAATACCTTCCCCTTCTGACAGCCATGATGCCTGGAAAGCCATGACTAGCTGGGAAGAGGGTCCCATACTGAGACCTCCCTTTTTCTTAGAGGCTGGAGGATCCCAGGGTGCCCCATCCTTGGCAGCAGGACCTATGCCCTGGGGTTAGAGCTGGGAGATCACAGAGGGCTTGGCATTTGGCCACCCACAGGCTAGCGAGTCCCAAGGTCATCATCAATCCTACCTTCAAGGGCTTCTCTAGAATTGAGTCAGAGTCTCCTCTGGATTTATCCTTGTATCCTCCTATCCCCACACCTCATCCTCTCCAGTTTCTGACATCAGACAAATCTACTTGAAAACAGACCTGATTGTGCTCCTAGACTGGCCCTCAGACCAGCCACATGACAGTTGGCATCCCCCTTGAGAGTCTTGACTACCACCCAAGATCCTCTTCTACCACACTCCACCTCCATTTGTCCTCCACACATATCAACTCACCTCCATTTCTCCCCCCACCAACCTCCCCACAGGTAGACAGCTGTTTCAGGCCTCTATGCCTTTGCCCAGGCAGTCCCCTCTGCCTGAAACTCGTTTCCTTCAACTACCATTTTGCTAATGCCTTCTTTAGTTTCTCACTCAGCCCGGATGGTCCTCCTTGCTAAAGTCTCCAATCACCACCTCCATCACTGGGCCTCTAGTCCTCTAACACATGTGTGCTTCTATGTCTATCTCCCCACAATAGAACCTTCTCCAATCCCCAGTTACTGGTACGGTAACTCCTCATCAGTGTTTGATGAATGGATGG
This sequence comes from Cacajao melanocephalus, assembly GCA_963573385.1. Lineage (NCBI taxonomy): Eukaryota > Metazoa > Chordata > Mammalia > Primates > Pitheciidae > Cacajao > Cacajao melanocephalus. Next base: position 22,630 of record CAUYLG010018163.1, read on the forward strand.
ATGGCAGATGGATGAATGGATGGATGGTAGGTAGGTGAATGTGTGGGTACATGGATGGATGGGTAAGTAGGTGAATGGTGGGTGGGTAGATAGATGGATGGATTGATGGGTGCATGGAAGGATGGATGACTGGGTGGGTAGGTGGATGGGTAAATGGATGGATGGATGGGTGGGTAGGTGGGTGAGTGGGTGAGTAGATGGATGGATGGATGCATGTATGAGTCCAGCAGAAAAGTCGCATAAAGAAGAGGCAAAGGCAAAAGCCAGTGGAGACATTGCTTCCAGTGGCCAGAATCCCCTCCATGCAATCAGTCTCCTTCACTCTGGGAATAGGGCAGGTTTCCCTCTGTTCTAGGCATTCAAGGTGGCCCTAAGCAAAGGCAGATTGTTGGCCGAGGTACCGCTCCAGCATTCTCTCAACGTTAAGTTTTCCCCTCCTGCTGCCTTTGAGCAGTCCCTCTGCCTCTACAGTTACCATCCCAATGCACAGGCCTTCTTGGAAGAAGAGCCATTCAAGGCAACTTCAACATTGGAGTGTATTCATCTGCCAAAAGAAATGGTCTCAGTGAGCAGCGGGCAGCTTGTGTGAGTGTGCTGCGTTTTGGCTCCCCAGTGAGGCACTCAGCAGGCTGGTCCAAGGAATGCTTAAAAATTGCATGTATTTTTGTATGCAATATGACACAATTATGCCAAATTGCTGACAGCATTGGGGCCATGGCCAGTCCTCACACCCGAGGCTCAGGTCCCTCATGTCCACAGGAGCTGATCCCTCAAGGCTTGCAGGGTTACTACCTCAGCTTTTCCTGGAAAATCCTAGATTTATACCCATCTGCTTGCCTCCCTAGAACGTCAGGCCCCTGAGAAGAGTAGCCTGGGGGTCTGGAGTCAGGGATGGCACTGACCCAGGAAGGGAAGCACAGAAGCTCCTCCTCCAAAGTTCTCACACTTCAGAACTTGCCAATCACTGCTGACAAGTGTCAGAGCCAGGACAAGGCATCGGCCGGAGTGAAACAGGCCTTCACCAGGGGCCAGGAAGCACAGATGCCTCGCACATATATGCCCTGACATTCACATCTAAAAACGCTTTTGCCTGGCTCCGAACCGCTCAGGGCTGAGCTGTCTTAGAGAGCTCTGTGAGCACAAACCTCCCCAGGGGAATATCCTGTGAGCACAAACCTCCCCATGGGATGGGCACTCTCACTGCCTAAAGGAGGCACCTGCAGCAAGGCCAGCAGTAGTACCTGCATCTTGGGCTACAGTTTGATATCATCCTCACTATCATTTGCAGAGGTTGGTATAGGTGTTCTCATTCCATACATGAGGAAACTGAGGCTCTGACCTTCCCCGAAGTTGCTCCGCTACTAAGCAGCAGAGCTGGATACAGAGCCCAGGTCCTGCTGACCCAGGGCCCTCGGGTGCTCTCCCTTCTGCCTTGGACCTCCGAGGCAGTGCTGGATTCTAGGGGAGGCAGGGCAATGCCAGTCCTCACTGTAGCAGAGACCCGGATGTGGCCCAAGAAGAGTGTTAATATCACACCCAGCCTGTAGCATCTTCCTTCAGCCTCGGGCTGTCCAATCAGTCACATCCATCCAGGCCTTGTCCAACATCACCTTCGCTGTAGGCCTCCTGAGACTCCCCAGGCAGTTCACATGCCTTCCCCTCTATGCTTCCTCCGCTGCAGCAAGCCTGGTACATCCCTCCATCAGAACACCCATCACACTGCACCGTAAGAGTTATTTACGGGTCTGTGTGAATGGATCCACAAAGTGCATGAATAAACAGATGAATAAATAAATACGTGCTTTGACACCATCTCTACTTTGGTGTGCAAATTCTATATGTCTCCAGAAATGGAGAAGAAACTCATCTTCCCCCTAACAAGCTGCAGTCAATGACTTCCATTTTTCTACACCAAAGACGCTCACCATCTGTCACCTTTGTTGGTAGCCAAGTGACACCACCTGACGCCTACTGTGGTCGGGTGCTGGAAGGATGTATTTACATAGTTTGTGCTCCCTGAGATAACATTACTGTCTCTGGGGGCCTCCGGCTGAGTGTGAGATATTAGTGCACAGTCTGAATTACCTCCACAATGATTTCATGCTGAATTTGCTGAGTCTCCAAGCAAAGTCATAAATGTAAAGGAGGAGTGTTTTTCTGGGCCTTCGCCACATCTTTCATCCAGAAAATAAGTGGTGATAATATTTGTAATATGTTTACTGACAGAACCAGGGGCTCTGGGCAGATAACTCTTTTATGACACAAAGTACTTAACTAAGATGGAAAATGGCATTACTCATGTTAAATTCAAAATGAGCATTTTGTCCCAGATTGCTAGAAACCCAGTAAATGTCATTAGCTCTCTGAGGTTACAGTGAAATCCGAAAAGGGTTACTCTTTGGTAATTACATTTACTGTAGCTATAGAAACCAGGGACATCAGACATAGCCAGGCTGACAGCTCTGTCTTTTCCCCTAAGAGCAGCTCATCTGCATGTGGCCGTCTCCAAAGGCTGGGCTCCACATCCTGCATTTCTGCATCGGAGGCCTGCTCTTGGGAGAACTGTTTTCCCCACAGGCACCAGGCTGGAGCCCCAGGACATGGGCTGCTGTGATTCTTGATTGGAAGCTGATGATAAAAGACAGAGATGAGAACGCTCTTCCTGTGGCTTCTGCATTGAACTGTGCCTTCTGAGTGTGTGCGGGGAGTGAGGCTTCCTGGGGCCATCCTTCTGTAGCAGATGCCATTATTGAAGGCCAGCATGAAATTGCCCAAAGCACTTCCCCAGCACAGAGCTTCATGCTGCTGCTCCCCAGCCCACCCGAACACTCCTCCCTCCCAGCCAAGAGACACACCCACCCAGCCAGGCCCTGGAGCTCCACCCGCCTTCTTGGTCTACACTGCAGCACTGGAGGATGAGAAGGCCAGGCCCAGAGAGCATCAGGAAAGGGGACTGGGACACACGAGGGAACTTAGGAGCCAGAGGCACCTTCAGCCTCAGTGAGAAATAGGCCGATGTCCATGTTAGCCAGCTAGAAGGGCCAGCCCCTTCCCTCTCCACCTGTAATCTTCACCACTCTCCCTCATGATCTATGACACAGCAACAACTCCCTCACCATCTGTGACACTTGACACCTACCCTCACATCTATGACAAAGCCATACCTTCTCTCACCTCAGGTATGTGACAGCCAGCTGCTTCCCACTCCATCTGGGACAGGCAGCACCTGCCCTCACCACCTGTACAGAAAGCCAGCAGCTTTCCTTACCACCCACCAACAATAACCCCTTGACTTTCTGCCTGTCACTGCCAACCCCTTCCCTTGCCACCCAGACCTACAGCCAACAGCTTTCCTCATTACTGATACCAAGCAACACCTTTCTGCGCCGCCTATGTCCATGACAGCAAACACCTTTCCTTAGCACAAGATAGCAACCAACACTTTCCCTCAGCACCTGTGACAGCCAGCCTCCTCCCTCACAACCCCATGAGACAACCAACACCTGTCCTTACCACTTGTGAGTGCTGACACCTGCCCTCAGCACCGGAGGGAGCTGACACATGCCCTTGCCTCCTGGAGGTAACCAGAATTTCCCACATCATCTTCATCTAGGCCAGAGGTTCTCAAAGTGGGGTCCCCAGACCAGCAGCACCAGCATCTAACAATCTAAACTTGTTAGATTTCAATTTCTTACAAATTCTCAGACCAACCTAACATAACAGAAACTCTTGAGGTGGGGCTCTGTAATTGTGTCTTTTGACAAAACCTAAGTGACTGATGCACATAAAATTTGAGAACTACCATAGCTGCTCTTTAGAATCACCTGGGTAGCTTTCAAAAACCTTGATACTCACATTGCAGCCCCATAGCATAGGGGCCTGGAGTCAGTGTTCGCACACTCCTGGATGACTTAAATGTGCAGCTGGGGCCACACCCTGGCCCCTTGCCCTTCTCCACAATGGCAGGCAGGACCCAGCAGGCTTCCAGCTTTACTGCCCCCAAAGCAGAGCCACTGAAGCCTGAGGCTGACCATCACCTTTCAGATGCCCAGCAGCTCCCCACTGGACCACAGAAATGCCTAGGAGACAAGAGTTCCAGCAAGCAGACCTGGCTGGACCAGTTCTGGCTGCACAGCCCCAGCCAGGGATCCCAAGCAGGCCAGCCCTGCCTGAGTGCCACTCACTACAGCAGAGGAACGCCTCCAGGACTCAGGAAGCCCAGATAAGGACCAGCCCCTGCGGCAGGCCACGTGAGGAAGTCCAGGGCGAACAACTCCAGCCTGAGCCTGGCCTCCACACCGCCAAGACCAGGCGTGCCCTTGGTCATAGCCTCTCTCCCTTATCCTTTCCCACTGTGTCTCCTGCTCCATGAGCCCCCCACCCACCTGGATGTCACCCCACACCCTTGTCCCCCACTCCCTGGGGAATCACAAGTATTTAAGAAGGGCCTGCAAGGAAGCAAGCCAAGATGCAAACTATGTTTTTCTTTTCTTTCTTTTTCAAAGATTCTGTCATGCATTTATATTGCATCTGTACTTAAAATTAATAATTAAAACAAATGGTGTCCGGAGAAGATGGACAGATAAGCTCCCTCTCCATCCCAAAGGATCAATATATACATATATATATATATGATATACATATATTTAATTCACAAGACTTCGGGACATTAACAAGTAACTGAGTGCAGCACACCTTGGAGGCTGGGGAGCACTTTTAGAGAAGCACAGTAAGGCCAAGGTCAATGTCCCCCAACACTCATATGCCAGCCCCTCGGGAGACCCTCCCTGTGCTTACCACCCTCGGAATGCAGCGACTGAGCTCCCTTGCCACCTGTGTGCACATCTGGCTAGGCTCTGAGCACCCGTAGCTCAGGTCGCCCTTTTCCTCCTGCAGTCACAAGCTCTCTTGCCAGGTGACCAGCCTTGTGGCACTGGCAAACTGACACCTGTCACCACTTCAGAGAGGACTTGTACTGCCCCATGGGGACCTAGGGTATCCCCAGCACTGTCCCCATAAGGATTCGGCTTGGTGCTATCAGCTTGGATGTCAGAGCTAGACAGATGGCTGGGTGCACTTACCTGTGCTAGGCTGGGTCGGCAGGTGGACAGACCACTGGAGCCGGAGCCCCAGAGGCCTCGCCTGGGCTGCCCAGCCCCCCCACACACCACATCTCACGTCCCGTGTCCATCACAGTCTGCCCTGTCTTCTGAAGCTGCTGCACCCCCAGCCACTACATCCCCCATGGTGTACACAACAGCCGGTAACCAGGGCTCCTGGAGAGGATCCCAGGGTCATTCGGATCACAGCCCTCGCCTTTCCTTAAAATGCAGGCATGAAACAGAAACCTTCCAGCTCCGCAGTAGTTGACACAGCTTTCCTGGCCCACAGGTGGGTCTGTGTGAATTCTGTCTGTGTGTCTTGCTCAGTACAGCCCTGGATAGAAGGGTGACTCCATGGGCCCCCACCTAACAGCTCCAACTCCTAGGAACTCTGACTGCTCTTCTTTCCCCTCTTGTCAGCCTGAGGTTTCATCTCTGGCCAGGACGGGGTCTCTGCTCCCACTAGGAACAGCCCAGCGAGCTCCCATGGGCATTGAATTTGCTAAGACGATTATCAATGTCTCAGGGTGCAGTGGCTCACACCTGTAATCCCAGCACTTCAGGAGGCTGAGGTGGGAGGATCCCTTGAGCCCAGGCGTTTGAGGCTCCAGCAAACTGTGATGGCACCACTGCTCTCCACCCTGGGTGACAGAGTGAGATCCTGTCTCTAATTAATTAATTAATTAAATGTTGTTACGTCCCCATGACTGCAATTAAACTCACCCTGTTGGCAAGAGGGTCCAAAAGTGACAATAGACAGAGAAGCTCTCTCAATCCCAAGGGATCAATGTCTCTCTCTCTCTCTCTCTCTCTCTCTCTCTCTGTGCAGGAGATCACAGCCTGATCTGGTGAGCTGCCGATTCTGCTGGCATCTCCTATCCACTCTGTTGTGTGCCCTGCAAGGCTGGCCTCTATGGACTCAGCTCCTTGGCTCCCTTGCCCCTTGGCTTCTACCTGGCTTTAGCCACTGGGAAGCATCAGCAAGAGATCAGAGGGCTGAGCTGGGCCTGGGTTTACAGTAGCTGTGTTCCCCAGTGAAGGGCACAGTTCCCATGGGCAGCCCCTCTCTCCTGCTGCATCCTTCTCTCAGGCTCAGAACACAGCCCCTGTACCTTCAGGCCCAGGGATAGTGCAGCTCCCTGGCACTGATAGCCTCTGAGTGCTTCCCTGTCCCTGGTGGGTTCCTCTGCATTCAACTCTGTTCAGGGCCCCTTTGGAATATGTGATCTGTTTCTTCCCAAACCCTGACTAATGCACCTCAAGAGTCAGCACCCTTAGGCTTTGATGCAGAGTTGGATTTCAACGAGGTATTCACACAGTCCTCTCTGAGGTGGGCTGGGTGCCAGTACAAGCAGGTGAATCCAGAGGTAACAACTGGCAGACTCTCTAGTAATAGGCCTCAGGGCTCTATCCTCAGACCTGTCTGCTCAACAGTTTTATGAATGACTGCAGAGGACCTTGATTGCTACTGATCCCACCTGAGAGAGAGTTAATACAGTGTCTAGGATACAAAAAGATCTTGGCCATCTGGACCAATGGGCCATAATGAGCAAAACAGAGCTGAACAGAGATAGATTGAAAGTCACAGACATAAGAACAGGTGGAAAAGACTTAACTAGGAGTTTGTGGGAGACCTGGGTGCAACCACCTTAAGCTTAATATGAGCCAACAGACTGATGTGGCCACCACTGTGTGAATTAATGATATCATACCCTGGATGAGGAGGGAGAGATCCCTGCCGAACAGGCCAGATGGCAGCTGAGTTCTATTCTGGGCTCTACATTCAGTAGAGACAGTGATACTATGCGGAAGTAGAAGAGGACAGCCAGGCAGGTGTATAGGACAGAGAACTCATCATGGGGCATGGCTGAGGGACCAGAGAGGGCCTGGGAGAAGGCAGGCTAAGTGTGAAGATGACATGAGAGCCAACTCCAGACACCTAAAAGGATTATCTCCAGGAAGATAAAGAACAGGGGAACAATGCCAAGGACGTTCCCGTCTAATCCAATTAAAACAGTCTGCAATCCACTGAAACAAAGACTTCCTCAGCAGCACCAACAGCAATAAGCAAAACACATGCCCAGTCTCCAACTGCACCCTGGTTAGTGTCCCGCCTCCAGCCCCACAACTTAGTTTTCTACCCCAATGAGGCTTCTAAACCCCTCAGCAAAACCGTAAGGAACAACAGAGAAAACCCAAAGTGCAGTAAATAGGTAAAAGAAATAAAAATCCCTACAGTCCAGTTAAAAAATTTCATAAGAATAGCCAACCCTAAAATAGACTTACATATAGAGCACAAGATTTCAGAAAAATACCACCAAAAATACACCAACTGAATGATATAATTCAAAACAAAATTAATATCTGTATGATTCTAATAGAACCACTGTTGGAAGCTGTAAAAAACAAAACTGGTATTGCCAAGAAACCATACCAGTGGTTTCTTGGTTTCTCAAAGAATACATTTGAGAAATCAATTTGTCAGTTTAAGCTGAAATATGCTATTGTAACAAGCAACACCAAAATCTCAGTGGCTTAAATCAGCAGAAAGTTATTTTCCTCTCCCACTACATGTTTACTGCACGTTGCTGCAGCTCTATCCCATGGCATCTTTATTCCAAGACCCAGGCTTGAGAGAGCAACCCCTATCTCTCAGAGCAGAGGGGAAAACAAACATGGCAGAACCATGTGGCAGCTCTTAGAGCTTCTGTTCAAAAGAAGCCTCTGTCACTTTCACCTCCATTTATTGGCCCTGGTAAGTCACATGGCCAAGGATGACGTCATCAGAGCAGCCTGTACATCTTCCCACAGAGAGAAGCAGTGGATATTTTGAACAATGAAACAATCTACTCCACATCTCCAGACAATAGACTAATTGAGTGAAGGCTTTTTGTAACGTGAAAGATGACCCATACAAGAGAAAATGCAGGATGAACCCAATTACAGGGACATGATTCCCAAAGAAAACATAAGAAACTGATCAAAGCTGCTCATAAACTCAGTAGAAAAATTCCTGGAACTGAACGAAGAATTGAGATTAGAAATCAAAAGGACACAGCCAGTCTTAGTTTATGCACAGAAATTTAAGCTAAGTTTCATAAGTGAATAATGCTTACATTTCAAAGAAAAAGAGAGATCCTCTGATGAGAAAAACAGACCAGCTGTGGCCTCGCAAAGGTGAGCGCTGATGGCTAACGTGTGCTGCCCAGCTGTGCCCTCAAAGCTGCAGGAGGAGCTATAAGAACATGGAGCTGTTTCCTTTGATGACCCAGCCCCCTGCCCTAGAGCAGGGGGCCTAGACTGACCTCTGTGCAAGCTGTCAGCCCTTGCAATATCCCAGGTTCTACGCTTGATGCCTCCTCCTCACAACCCTGGGAGGTGGTACGATGATTATCACAATTTTGTATATGAGGAAACTGAGGCCAGCATTGCAGAGCACTGATTCCATGTCAGGCACTCAGCTACACACTGTGGATATTACTTCATGATAATACACCAATCCTTACAAACGGCATGTACCAGTTAACCCCTTCCTTTTAGAAGTGAGGAAAGCCAGGCTCAGAGAAGTTAGGTAACTTTCCCTAAGTCACACCGCAAGTGATAAAGCTAGATTTACAAGCCAGGTCAGCCTCTAAGAACTGCGATCCTCCCACCACCCCCACCACGTGTCCCACTCTGCCTTCGTGGTTGGAGCTTCGTCAATGGTCCCTGGACTCTAGTGGGACCTTCAGCAGCTCCTGGTCTTAATGGGGATGCAGACAGACACAACTGGAATAGACATCAGTAGCAGATGACATCCTAGAAAGCTCAAGGCAGAGCCCAGGGAGGGCTGTTAAGAGGTGGGCCATCAGAATGAGTAAGCAGGTGGAGGTGGGATGTGAGCCTCCAGAAAATGGAAAATCCTGGCCCAGCCCCACTTCCCCTGAGCCTGGTTGGGAATGAGATAACCGTGATAACAGACACGAACAGTGATGGAAAGCACGACCCCCAGAGAGACCCCCTCATTCAGACTCCACAATTACCAGCCACGTGCATGCCGAACCACTCAGCTCCAGAGCTCATAAGACCGACGTTCCCTTCACCTGTGATGGAGAAAATGTTTTGTGCTTTCTGCTCTGGCTTTAATTTGGAGCTAAACAAAGACCCAGCAGGTGGGAGAAGGAGTGCTGCCTGGGGAGCCTTCTCCTAGCCTCCTAAACAAAACACACTTCCCCAAACCGAAGGAAAAGCCGGGTGGGGGCTGCAAAGCCCAGAGAAGCCTCTGTGCGCACTCCATAGGGAGCAAAACACCCAGCCACAAGGGCTTGGCCTTTGTACCCTCCCAGGTTCTATGCTTGGTGCCTCCTCCTCACAACCCTGGGAGGTGGTATGATGATTATCCCAATTTTGTGGATAAGGAAACTGAGGCTTACACGAGTTATGTGACTTACAAAATAATAGGACAGGACCAAGCTTGAAGCTACCCCTAGGTGAGCCCAGAGCTCTATCCTTGGCAGGGCCTGCAGGAGTCCTTGGGGGGAAAAAGGGCCCCCAGGACCTGCTGGCATGGTAAGGGGGTGGGGGTCAAAGACTATCCACAGACTATCCATTTCAGAGTGAGAATTAGATGTGAAAAGCACTTAGCACAGAGCCTGGCACTGGGCAAATGCTCAACAGCTGTCATTACTCAGAAGACTGCAAGCTCTACAAGGACAGAGACCTCATCTGCTCTGCTCACCTGGGCCCCCAGTGCCTGGAGAGCACCCGATGCACTGGGAAGGAGATGGTCCACCACCCGCTAGGATCCACATTCCTGCCCCAGGCCAGGGGCGTTTTCCTCTTCCAACCTCTTGGCTAGATCAGTAAGAAACTCGGGTAGAGCAGGTAAGAAAAAGGAAGGCCAAAAGGAGGCAGGAAACAGCAGCGCAAGACTGAGGCAACCCACCCTCCCAAAAGGCAGATCCTGCAGGATGCAGCAAAACCCCAGGTCACCCACGCTCACCTGAGCAGGTACATGGAGGTGGCACACACACGTACACATCAGGGCAGCCACCAGCATCCGGGTCATCCTGTTCCCCAGTCCAACCCCCGGAGGTCACACATGGCTGTGTCGCTTACCATCGTGTCTCAGAGCCTGGCACCGACTGTGTGCTCCATAAGCATTTGTTACAGAACACGAGGGTCCAAAGAGCTGTGTGCCAGACATCAGCCCAGGAGCTTCACTCTTCATGCCAGTCTTACAAAGTGAAAGTATTATTCTGGCATCTGCAGGTGGCAAAACTGTGGCTCAGAAAGGTAAAGCAGTGTGTCCAGCGTTAACACAGCCAGGAGGTGACAGTGGTGAATCTGGCCCCAAAGCCTGAGCTCTTTCCACTGTGGAAGTCACCTTCTAGGAGGAGGAGGAAGAAGGGAAAGAAAGGCGCTGATCTGAAGCAGAAAGCAGTTAGTGTGTGCCTCAGCAGCCTCTCTGAGCTCTGCTCCTACTGAGCCCAGGACACCAGGTAGCAGCCAAGCACAATGGCTCCAGGAGGCAATGGCTGTCTTTAAATTTGGCCCAGAGCAAAACCAAGCTCTCCGCTAAGATTCTGATCCCACTCAGCCAGGGGCTTACTAGGCACTGGCCAGACCTTGGGGACCCAGGAAGGGAGGCTTTATTCTCCCATCCACCTTAAAGAGCTTGAGTCCTTCAGTTCGGCCCCCTGGCCCATGCCACAGTCTAGGCCCAGCTGGACAGCAGCCTCCTGGGTCCCCACACCCCAGCGTACACTCTTGGGCATGAATGCTGGCAGACAGCCAGAGGGGAGGGCGCCTTCTAGGGGAGGGGAACGTGGCTCCACCCCCAAGCGTTCTCTTATTACAGTGCTCTGGACCACAGCCCTGTTAGCAGCCGGCCCTTCCCCACTTCACTGTTAACAAACTGAGCTTACAGAGGTTAAGTAACTTGCATGAAGATCGCCCAGCTGGCCAGCGACCTGCAAACCCAGGGACACAAAACGCAAAGCCCTAACCACAAGGAACACTGCCTCTCAGCGCACCCTAATTCCAACCCCAATTCCGCCAGACTTCTGCCTCGTCCACACAACCAAATGTTTGCTCCTGTGCCACGGAGTCCTGGCGACAGAGAGCCCAGGAGCCAGAAGCCCCGGGCCCAGGCCTTCGCCCGCCCCCGCAGGAAGCTCCCCGCGCTTTCCCAGGCCCGCTCCGCGCGCCCTCCCTCCCGCCAAGAGCATAGGCTGCGTTTGTGGGAATCCGGGGCTCAGCGAACTGGGAGGGAGTCAATTTATTCTAGAGAAAACATCTTTGTTCTGCGAGTGAAGGGGAGCCATTTCCAACAATTTAATGCTCTGTTCGCGGGCCCGGGTGCTGGGGTTGCAGCACGAGGCTTGTTCTTCGAGGCAGAGCCACACATAATGAGGCTTCTCACTGCCGCTCCCCGTCATCGTGCCAAAAACCAGAACGGTTATTTATCCATTAATCTGACATTACACCCCCTGCATTTTATCTGCTTAAATAAATTTGGTGGTTAGAGTGTGTGCCTGGCGGAGAAGCTCCTGCATTCAATTCCCTACACACCATGGCGCGCAACGTTGCCATTATAAACTGGCCGTGGAGTGGCGGGCCGCGGGGGACCAAATGAGAGGGCCGCGGGGAGGATCCCGCCTCTCCTAGCTCGTTGAGATCCAGACCCAACGGGACAGTTTCCCAGAGGCTGACTTCGGTGTTCCAGCGTGCAGCACCGAGTCACGTGGGCGCCCTGGCCTTTCTCCCGCAAAGCAAGCCGCCCCCTTCCCCAGCACCTACAGGCAGCGAGAACGGTGGGCAAACCTCGTCCCAGACCCACCGCCTGGGTTGGAATCCTGCTGTGCCACTCACTAGGTGTGGGGCCTTGAGATGTCACCTCACCTCTGATGCCTGTTTTCCCACCTCCCTCCCCCTCGGGTTGTGAAAATTGACTCTCTGTTCATAAAGTGCTTAGAACAGTGCCTGGCACATATCAAGTGCTCAATAAGAGCTGGTTTTAAAATATTAATTTTTAAAATCTAGAACAATTGTTTATATTTGGAAGTAGGCTTTGGAAACGGGCTAGACCACTGGATTTCCGCACCTCAACCCACTTCACTTAGTTAAGTGGGTTTCCTGGAATATTTCATTTGAACAAATAGTGCCACTGCTTGAAAATATTTGGCTCACATTTTGCAGAGGAGCAAACAGAAAGCCAGAGAGGGGAAGGGACCTGTCCGGGAGCCTTCTCAGGTTCACGGCAGAGCTGGGAGCTGAATCCAGGCCACCCACCTGCCATGTCAAGGTGTTTTATTTGCAGCATGAGCTCCTGGAATGCTCAGTCACCTCATTTTCATAGCCAGTCACGCTGACTGATGGAAGGTACAGCTTGGCCCCCTCCTCTCCCATCCTGGCAGCTGCAGTACCACACCACCCTGGAGCTAGGAGCCCAGCCCCACCAGCAGGTGAGACCCATGACCCTCAGACTTCAACATGCCCCACTCCAGAGCCTGGCAAGGTCTTGTTCATTTGTCCTTCGTTTCTTCTTTCCTTAAATCCTCTGGTTCTCTGCAACATCTCCTTGGCCTAGAAACTTGCTGGAATGTCCTACCTGTCCTCCCTACATCTTGTCTGCCCCTTGTACCCTGTACCCCTGCCCCCACAGACTGGAGACTACCCCAGAGCAAGCAGCCCCGCCAGCACTGGGTCCCTTGGATGCAGGCCCCCCTTGGAAACAGCTTTGCCCAGCTCAGATCCAGCCTGAGCTCACCACACCCCTCTAGGTGCCCATTCCCTGAACGCCTCCGAGAGGCTGGCCACTCTACCTGGAGAGGAAGACTTCCACAACCTTCTCTGGCTCAGGAGGGTCTGGCCTGATGCCCCATGCTGACTGTGGAGGTAGGTTGGGAGCGAAGTGGTGAGTCTGTAACCAGAGAGAAGAACCATGTCCCACGCAGGAGCCGCTCTGCCCAGGCAGCTGCAGGCCCAGCCCCTGCCTCCTTCAGAGCAACAGAGAGGCAGGCATGCGGGCAGACAGACGCCCAACACAGAGACCTCCCACACACTCGTCTGTGTCACCGCCGCCCCTTCCTGCTTGGCCCTGCAGATAAGAAAGCCCTCCAGCCTGCAGCCAAATGCCCTCCTTGCTGACCTGAGGCTCCTGGAGGAGAAGGGCTGCTTCTTCTCCCTCTGAACATAGCTATCTGCCACCAAGGCCTGGACCAGCCAGGCAGGAGCTGCGCTTGCCCAGCCTTTTCCTTCCTAGCCACACTTACGCAAGACAAGCGGCATGGGCACAGAGAGGCTCCCCTGGCCACACACTAGGCAAGGGCAGACCTGGGCTGCTCATCCTTTCCGAGCAGCTAGCCTGGCCCAGGCCTGCAGGCTGAGTGGCCCACCCTGCCCAGCCCCCGATAGGAGTGAGTTTCTACACCCCCACCTCAGGCATGGTCCCATTATAACCAATTGTCCTCACTCATCTCTCCCTCCACTTCCCTAACTGCTCCCTTTCTTGACTCTTGTCCTGCCCTTGGTCCCATCCTTGCCCCCTGACCAATGCTACTATTGCAAAAGTGACCTGAGTTCTGAAATTCAGCAGCTTCTGATCATTTCAACTGAACCCATCCCTGAAAACCTGTGCCAGGCACTGTGCCAAGTGCTTTAAAATCTAGAACTTAATTAGATATCATCCTTCTGTTTTACAGATGAAGACACTGAGGCTTGCCCACAGGCACAAAGCTATTAAGTGGCCCAGCCTGGATTTGAACCCAGATGTGTCTGAATCCAGAGCCCCAGGTCTTACCACCAGCCCTGCCACATGGCTGGCACACCCACAGATGTTTTCTCACCCCATGAATAAAATCAGACACTGAGTCCCGCTCCTGTAGCCAAGGAGGATGAAGGGAAGAGGGCTGAGCCCCTCAGGGGATGGTTTCTGCAGGTTCTGATCGGGGGCTGTCTTCCTTCAGTGCCACTAACACTCACCTGTCATTGCAGGAAAGAGGAAATCAACATTTTATAGCAATATAAGGCTGCTCCTGGTTAGACATCAAACGAATCAATCTTCTCCGACAGTTAATTTTCATTTTGCAACTTTCCCTGGCAACAACAGCAAGTAATGACCCAGAGGATCTGCAAAGTCGCTGATCAGCAGCCCAGCCTCCCATGCCCCTGGCTCCTCCACTGCCGTGGCTCAGCCCCTTGCCATCCATGCCCACCATCCACCTCCCCCTTGAGCTCTCTAAGATCCAGGGGTCTCTCTGCCCAGCAACCCCTCTCAGACACTCAAGCCCGAACTTCTCCTTGGAGCACCAAGACAAAAAACAAACACACCAGAGACCACAGCTGAAGCCACGCTGCTGGGGTAGTCATGAGGACTCTCTGGCCAACAGCACCATCCCATCCTCACTGTTCCCACCTCATCATCACTAATCATCATCAGTGATCCTCTCCCTCCTAATAACCCATCATCATTGCCTCCCAAACACACCTATAATGCCAGCTATGACCCCAGGATCTGCCACCAACCCCCAGTGCCCAGCACCAATGACACCATCAGAAAGCTCCCCCAGCAAATCCCTGTAATTCCCCCAAACCTCCTCCTGGAGCATTCACACACAGCATCCCTACCTACCGCTAAATTCAATCAGTAACCCCAAAACCACCACATCTGACCCCCAAATACACTTCATGCATTCCCAGCACTTCTACACAGCTAAGGAGCCTGTCCCCAGACCTGCCCAAATCTGGTACAAGGCTTCCCGATCTTTTACCCACCATAGTCAGATGAGAGGATTCTTTCCCAGGCAAGGGCCCTCCTGCCTGACTCCCATGATCCCAGGTCAGTGATGGGTGTCAGCCCAGCTCAGGGCCCAGGCCCAATTCTCCAGAGCCTACTCTGTGGCCTGGCAAAAAAGATAAGAAAAGGCACACTGGGCCCCTGGACTGTGGCTCCCTGGTGGTCTCAACACCAACTGCAGCAGCTTTCACAGACTTAGGAAACCCTCTTGGTCCCCTCAACCCTGAACCCTGGGTCTCACAGGCAGTGTGGAGTTTAAGTCCCCAGGGTTTTCTCATGAGGAGGCCTACTACTTCCTGCCGGGTTATGGGACTGGGGAGTAGGACTCTCCCTACCCCTCCACTTCCCCAAAATGCTCAAGACCAGGAAAACACCAGGGAGGACTCTTCCCCTATCCCAACAAAGCCCTTGTCCCCAAGAACAATAGTAAATACCATTTAGTGAGCCTCTCTGTGTGCCTATCACAGTGCCAGCCAGGCTGACCACTCAACATGGGGCCACATCAGCATCATGTCACAGCATGGATTCTCACCCCGGGGCAGTGCTTGGCACACAGCAGACAGCCACAAACATGTATTAAATGAATGGATGGAGTGCCTTCCACCTGTTACCTCATGAAATATCTCAGCCCCTGCAAGCTGGATATTGTCATCCCAACTTCAATTTGAGGAAACAGGCTTCAAAAGGGCAGATTAGGGGCTGAAAGTCATGGAGCCATCAATGGGCAGAGCCACATTCAAACCCAAATCTGTGCAAACTCAGAGGCTCCGCTGTCTCTGATCCACATAGAGCCCCATTCAACAAGGACAACAGCAGTGATGGCAGCTCAACCCAGCCCCGCCCTGGGGCTGCCGAGTACCCATCTCTTCCTGACACCAAACTGCAGCTCCAGGAAGTGCAGGCGGCAGCCCCTACATCTCCCTGGCAACCCAGGAGCTTTTGCTCGGAAGAATGAAGCTGATTCATCCATCCAGGGTGAACAGCAGGGTCTAGACTGGTGAATGCAGCCTAGAGCCACCCAGGCTGGATGGATGCATGCAGGGATGGGGCTTTCTTTGCTGAAGTGTCTGGGCAGGCAATTCCGAGTGCCCACCACACCCACTGGCCAGAACTCCATGGCCACAGCTAGGCTAAAAGACAGCAAAAGGGACATGACATTCCATCCACAATAAAGAAACCCTTACTCCTGGCCCTGCCCAGCTCTCCAGCCTCCTCCCTTGCCCACACACTCCCATAGGTCTCCAGAGCTCCAGAGATGCCAGCCACTAGCCTACACCCAGCACCATGCTCTCTCATCCCTGTACCTCAGACTTCAGAGCCCCTTCCATTCTTGTGTCTCACTAGGGATTTCTTAGCTTTGAATTGGGGGTTCAGACACTGTCACCTCTGCAGTTCTCGCTATGAAGAATGTGTCACTGCTCTGTGCACCCACAGCCCGGAGCTCGCCTGCGTCATGCATAGTCCTCTTATCTGGAGGCATCCCTTTCCTGGGTTATGATTGTCCCTTCCTTAGACAGTAAGCTCTGGAGGCAGTGGACAGGGTCCCTCTCCACCGAGCCGCCCCAGTTTCAGCACAGAAAGATACACACGGGGCCTCTGAAAGTCATCACTGATGGGAACTTTCAGGGTATCCATAGTAAACTGCTACCAGTGCCCAATATGCTCCTGCACTCCTCAGAGTTAGGCCTGCGCTCTGGCCAATGAA
Organism: Cacajao melanocephalus; assembly: GCA_963573385.1. Taxonomy (NCBI): domain Eukaryota; kingdom Metazoa; phylum Chordata; class Mammalia; order Primates; family Pitheciidae; genus Cacajao; species Cacajao melanocephalus. Next base: position 39,215 of record CAUYLG010018163.1, read on the forward strand.
ATAGAAGTCATGTGATAAGCATTTCTTCCCAGCAGATGTTTCCAGGCTGGTTCTAGCTTCCTGGTTCCTCTCTACCGGTATCACCAACAGCATTTGGATACTGGCGGCTTGTCAGCCTGGTTCCTGGAGTGAGAAAGAGGATGGCAGGGAGCAGAGCCTCAGGACAGCCCGTGATGGACATGCAGCCCAAGTGAGGAATCAAGTCATTGAAGTATGAAGGTTGTTTGTTACCACCACGGGAGCTAGCCCGTTCTAATCCACGCAAGGCATGAGAGAACCATGCTTCCTGCAGCGTCCAGGCCACCACAAGGGTCAGGGACTCTAATGGGAGGCCACCAACATCAGTGGCTAGCTTTCTATGTAAGCTTAATGCCAGATGTTTCTTATAACCACATGACGAAATCTGAAGAAGGAAGAGGCATATGAGGCATGTTTGGGGGCGGGCACCGTGGCTTATGCCTATAATCCCAGCAGTTTGGGGCACCAAGGAGGGCTGATCACTTGAGGTCAGAAGTTTGAAACCAGCCTGGTCAACATGGTGAAACCCCATCTCTTCTAAAAATAAAAAAATTAGCTGGATGTGGTGGCACATGCCTGCAGTTCCAGCTACTTGGGAGGCTGAGGCAGGAGACTTGCTTGACCTGGGAGGCAGAGGTTGCAGTAAGCTGAGATCACACCACTGCACTCCAGCCTGGGTGACAGAGCAGACTCTGTCTCAATAAATAAAAAGAAAGATTGGGGTTAGGAAAGCAGACTTGGGTTCGAATCCAAGCTGAGTCATGTATGTGACCTTGGACAAATCCCTTCACCTCTGTGAACCTTAGTTTCCTTATCCTAAAACAGGTGCAACAAAACCCACCTCCCGGGGCATTCTTAAAATAACAGGAGCACAAACACCACGTGTAAAGTGCCTGGCACACTGAGAAGTTTCCATTGTTCAGAGTGGCTAACCTTTGATTAGCTCCAAAATGCCTGGAGGGGTGGAGGCAGAAAGAGCTGACCTGAGTCCCAATCCCTCTCCTGGGCAGGCTCCGGCACGGCCAGGAACTGAGGATAGGCTGTACCTGAGATGACACTGACCCACACAGGGCACACAGAGGCCCCAGCCCCTGCTGCACTGGGCTCACTGAGGTCACCGAGCCAATGCTCCAAGTTATGCTCCCAGCTCCCTTCCCCCTTCACCCACACACATTCTGAGAGACGCCATTTCTGGGTCTGCACCCTGGCTGGCATTGACCCCTTGCTCATTAGGAGTTCTCTTGGCCTTGGCCTCGTGCCTCTCCTGGTTCTCAGTCCTTCCTCTCATCCTCCCTGGCCACAGCTGGCCCTTTCCTCAGGCCCCTCTAGGGCTGCTTTCATTCCCCTTTAGTCTCAATTCCCAAGCAGGACTTCTGAGGCAGACTCGCAGCAACTGCTTATAGGTAGGGGCACATCCTGTTTGCTTCTTGCTGTCCCTCTAAGTCCTCTAAGACATGGGACCTGCATTTACTGACCATCACCCAGGTGTACCCCATGAAAACTCTGCAAGATGCCTGTAATATAAGGTCCCATTTCGCTGTGCTATGGGCACCAAGAACCCCTGTAGGGACGGGGTCTACAGGGCTCACACATAGGTCTTCTGACCGAAGCTCCTCTATAAGGCCTCCCTCACAGAATTAAACATCCCCTTCCCTTAATGCTAAACAAATCTATCCTTATTTGTGGGCCTTCCTGGAACAGCGCTCATAATTGCATTCAATGAAAAATGTTTTAAATGAATCTAATTCTTCATAGTCTGGAAACATGGTATATCTGATTTGTCTGAGCAGCCAAATCTTCTGATTAAAACAATGATAACCCATTTCCCTCACCCCTTCAAACTGTGGCCTCCTTGAGGACAGGGGCTGTGAGTTATTCCATTCAGTACCCAATGGACCCTGGCACAGAACAGTGATCAATAGCAGATAAAAACATTAAATCACTACCCACCTTACTCCAGCAATGGCCTCCTCTCTACCATCCCCCATCCTTCATTCTCTCCATTCCCTCCATCATTAAATGAGCTCAGATAATTGGGCCAGGCACTGTGGCTCACGTCTGTAATCCCAGAACTTTGGGAGGCCAACGCAGGTGGGTCACTTGAGGTCAGCAGTTCGAGACCACCCTGGCCAACATGATCCAACCCTGTCTCTACCAAAAATACAAAAATTAGCCGGGTGTGGTGGTACATGCCTGTAATCCCAGCAGCTCAGGAGGCTGAGGCAGGAGAATCACTTGATCCCAGGAGGTGGAGGTTGCAGTGAGCCAAGATTGTGCCACTGCACTCCAGCCTGGGCAACAGAGAAAGACTCCATCTCAAATAATAATAATAATTGGTACTTCTGCTTCTGACCCAGCTAGAGTAAGAGGAATCCAATTTGCCATCAGTCACAGAATATGAACCAAAGAAAAAACAGAGCAAAATATATGAAGCAATGGTTTTCAAGACACTCGAGAAAAGTCAATAAAGGAGAGTGATTCCAGAGACTAAAATCAAATAAGGCAAGACCTGCAATTTCTTCATCAGCCTTTAGTGACTTTCCAGGGTGACACAGGAGGCAGAGTCCATCAGATGCCCTGAGTTGCAGATTTGAAGGTGAGAGTCTAGAGACCAAGGCTGCCAGAGTTCATAGGACAGAGTACCAGAGAAGAGTGACAGGCACACAGAGAGAGACACCTGGAGAGCTTTCAGAAACTCCCACTCAAGTATTCGGCAGAGTGTGAGCAAACTCCCCAAATCCAGAAGAATCATCCAAAAGATGTGAGAGAATAGTGTCTGGCACTCTCAAGAACAGTGACTGTTTTCAACCAGACTAGAAACCTATTCACAGGACATTGGGTAGAGTATGTAGAAAGGTCCTACCTCAGTAATAGTAGCTCTGTCCTGCCTAGCAAATAGTAAAAGCAAGACCCAAAAGGATCAGACCATTTCCACATAACTGCATCCCAGAATAAAGCTCAAGGATAGTTATAGGAATGCAAAAATATCCATCACAATGTCTGGAATCCAATCAAAACTGATTAGGTATGCAGAGAAGCAGGAAAAGAATTTACCCATATGAAGAAAAAAAATCAATCTATCAAAATTGAACCACAACTGAAACAGATGTTGGAATTAGCAGACAAAGATATTAAAACAGTCATTCTAACTACATGCCGTATATTCAAACGTTAAGTAGAGACATGAAAGATTTAAAATAAGATGCAAATCAAACTTCTAGAGATGAAAAGTACAATATGTGAGATTTAAAAAATAAACTAAATTGGATTAATGTCAGATTTGATATAGCAGGAAAAAATTAGCAAATTAAAACACATAGAAAAAGAAACTATCCAAAGTTAAACAGAGAAAGAAAAATAATCAAAAAAGAGAAAAGAAGAAAGAAAGTAACACTGGTGAGCAATGGGACAACTTCAAGTGGTCTAACGTATGTGTAACTGGAGTCCCAGAGGGGAGGAGAGTGGGAGGGAAAATATATATATATATATATATATATATATATATATATATATATATTTATAGAAATAATCCATGAAAATTTTCAAATTTGACAAAAACCATAAATGCACAGATGCAAAAATCTTAAGAAATCACAAGCACAAGAAACATGAAGAAAAATACATCAAGGCACATTATAATCAAAATGCTCAAAATCAAGGTAAAGAGGAAATCTTAAAGGCAGCCAGAGAAATAAGACACATTATGTTCAGTGGAACAAGGATAAGGATGACAGTAAATTTCTTATCAGAAACAATGCAAACAGAAGACAATGGAGAAACATCTTTAGTGTTGAAAGCGAGAAAAACTATCAACCTAGATTTCTATAACATTAAAAAAAATATCTTTCAAAAATGGGTGGAGCATAATGGCAGAGTAGACAGCTCCAAGTTCTAATCTTCCTACAGAAACATTCAAAAAACAACAACAAAAATAAAAAAGCAGAAATTGCCAGAGCCAACTTTGTCAAAACTCTGGAAAACAATCAAAGTTTACAGCAACCAAGAGAACACTTAGTCAAGAAAAAGGCAACTTTAGGAAGGTATTATGGCATTTTTACTTGCCCATGCCCCATCGCTCTCCCAGCATGGTGGTATCTTGAAGTGGTGCCATCCCATGTTCCCTTCATCTCTAGTTCTAGAGGAAGCAGAGCAGATACTATTCACAAATTATTGTTAGTATCTGTTATAGGCTGTCTGGTGGTTACCTGAAGGATTGATACAAGGCACTCTTCTCTGTTTCTCCTAACTGGGAACTTAGACCAAAAAGTGACAGGCATTACTCATAACATTGCGAAGCAAACTAACAACTCACAGACAATTAGGACAAAAGATACAATTGAGACATACAATAGACTGTCTGAGACCTGTGAGGAAAAGCTGGGAAGATTCTTTGGAAAATTAGGACATTCAAAAGTACCCATTTATACTGAGGAATTTAGAAAGCTACATTAGGCATAAGGCAAGATGCATGCTAAGAAAAGAAATAAGAAGATCCTAAGCTTTCTCTAGGCACACTAATCTCTAGGCACAATGCCAGCCTGGCTAAGTGTTGAAGGAATTCCCCAGCACAGAGAAACCTGCAAAAACTGAGAGAAATGTTTGGAGTATTTTTGTTTTTCTTATTTGTTTTTGTTGTTTTGGTTTTAGCTCATGACATTCAAGGGATTATCTGTCAAAACATTAGCCAAACACAAGCTAAAGGATCACAGACTTCAGTGATCACACTAGACAATAAATACAATCTTTGGGAAAGTTACTAAACAATGAAGTATACATGCTTCAACAATTAAAAAAAAAAAGCAACCTCTGGGGAAAGAAGATAATCTGATTTCTAGAGTTACCACATTATAATATTCAGATGTTTCAGGGTTTTTTTTAAAAAAAAAAAAAAGGACACAAAGAAATAGGAAAACAGGGCCCATTCAAAGAAACAAAGTAAATTTACACAAATCATGCCTAAGGAAGCCCAGACATCAAACTTACTAGATAACAATTTAAAGCAATTGTCTTAGCTGAAAGAGATAAAGGAAGACATGAACAAAGAACCAAAGAAAATCAGGAAAATTATATATGAACAAAATGAGAACATCAATAAAAAGATTAAGATCAATTTTTAAGAGAAGCAAATACAAATTCTGGGACTAAAAAGTACAATAACAAAATGAAAAAATCACTAGAGGTGTTAAACAGCAGATTTGAGCAGACAGAAAACAGTGAATTTGAAGATAGGACAACTGAAATTATCAAGTCTGAGAAGCAGAAAGAAAAGATAAAGACAAAAAGTGAACAGAACCTAGGCAACCTATGAAATATCATCAAGCTAACCAACATACTCATTATGAGTGTTCCAGAAGGAGAAAAGAGAGATAAAGGGGAAGAAGAATATTCGAAGAAATAGTGGCCAAAAACTTCCCAAATCTAATGAAAGACATGAATTTAAAATCCAAGGATTTCAGTGAACTCCAAGATAAACTCAGAGACCCATACAGAGACCCTTTATAATCAAACTATTGAAAGACAAAGACAACGAGAGAATCTTAAAGGCATAAAGAAAGAAGGGGAACTTGTCATGTATAAGGGATTCTCAATGCTTTGGTTTACTGGGAATGTCCTAACAGAATACCACAAACCGAGTGGCTTGAACAACAGAAATGATTTGTCTCACAGACTGGAAGACAGAAGTACGAAATGGAGGTGTAAGCAAGGCTGGTTCCTTGCAACGACTTTGAGAGAAGGATCTGTTATAGGCCTGTCTCTTTGGCTTACAGATGGCCATCCTCTCCCTATGTCTCTTCACACCATCTTCTCTCTATGTATGTTTATCTCAGTGACCAAATTTTCCCATTCTATAGGGACACACAAGTCATACTGGATTAGGGCCCATCTTAATGAGCTCATCTTAACTAATATATCAGCAATGATCCTATCTCCAAATAAGTTCACATTCTGAAATACTGTGTGTCAGGACTTCAACATATGAATTTTTTGAGACACAATTCAACACATAATAAATATTCAATACAATTTTTTTTTTTAGAGACAGAGTCTCACTTTGTCACCCAGGCTGGAGTGCAGTGGCATGATCTTGGCTCACTGCAACCTCCACCTCCTGGATTCCAGTGATTATTGTGCCTCAGCCTCCCAAGTAGTTGGGATTACAGGTGCCCACCACCTCACCTAGTGAATTTTTGTAGTTTTAGTAGAAACAGGGTTTCGCCATATTGGCCAGTGTGGTCTCAAACTCCTGACCTCAAATGTTCCACCTGCCTCGACCTCCCAAAGTGCTAGTATTATAGGTGTGAGCCACCATACCTAGTGCTCAATAAGATTTAACATCCAATTTGTCTTCAGAAATCTAGGCAGTCAGAAAGCAGTGGAATAACGTATTTTGAGTGCTGAGGAAAAAAAAAAAAACTCAAGAGTTCTAAATCCAGCAAAACTGTCCATCAAAAGAGAGAGACATTATGCTAAATGAAATAATAAGCCAGTCACCAAGGACAAATACTGTATAATTCTGCTTATCTGAGATACCTAAAGTCATCAAAATCTTAGAGACAGTTAGTAGGATGGTGGTTTCCAAGGCCCAGTGGGAGGGGAAAATGGAGAGTTATTGTTTAACAGGTACAGAGTTTCAGTTTGGGAAGATTAAAATGTTCTCAGGATGGAGGCTAGTGAAGGCTGCACAACAATATGAATGTACTTAAGGCCACTTAAAAATAGTTTAAAATGTAGAGTTTAGGTTATGTAAATTTTACCACAACTTTTAAAAAGAGAAATTAAGATATGCTTAGCTAAACAAAAGCTGAGGGCATTTCGTAACACTAGATCTTCTCTGTGAGAAATGCCAAAGGGAGTCCTTTGGGTTGAAATGAAAGGATACTACACATTAACTCAAAGATGTATGAAGGAATAAAAGCAAAGGTAAATACATAGGCAAACATAAAAGCCATTCTTGTATTTTCAGTTTATAACTCTTCTTTTATTTTTTACATAATTTAAAAGACAAATGCGTTTTTAATTATAAACCAATTTTAATTGGCACACAATTGATAAAGATGCAATTTGTGATAACAATAACATAAATAAGGAAATGAAGCTATATAGAGCATAGGGGCATATGCTGTTGAAGTTGGCATCAATTCAAATTAGATTATTATAAATTTAAGATGTTAAGTCTAATCCTGAGGGTAACCACAAAGAAAATATCCAAGGAATATACACAAAAGGAAATTAAAAGGGAATCAAAGTGTTTCACTACCAAAAAAAAAATCAACTAAACACAAGTAATACAGAAAATGAGGGACAAAAAAGTACTAGACATAGTGAAAACAAATAGTAAAATGGCAGAAGTATACTCTTATTAATAATTACCTTAAATGTAAATGGGTTAAACTATAAATAGTAAAATGGCATAAGTAAGTATATTCTTATCAATAATTACTTTAGATATAAATGGGTTAAACTCTCCAACCAAAGGCAGGGGCTGGAGTAATTAATTTTACAAAATGTGACTCAAGGTAAAAGACTCATTTTACATCCAAAGACATAAGTAGGTCAAAAGTGAAAGGATGGAAAAAGATATTCCACACAAATAGTAACCAAAAAAGAAGCGAGGTGGCTGTAATAATATTTTTTAAATTGACTGAAAGTTAAAACTGTAAGAAGAGATAAAGAAAGTCATTGTATATTTATTAAAGGGTCAATCCAGTAACCTTGGTTTCTACTTTAAGAATTTATCTTAAGAAGACCAAATTAAGCCCAAAGTATGCAGAATTTTAAAAATAAATATCAAAGCAAAAAAATTGATTAAATAGTAAACATAAAAACAATAGAAAAATCAATAAACCCAAATGCTGACTTTTTTTTTCAAAGATCAATACTATTAATAAACCTCTAACCACTCTGATAAGGATAAAACCAGAAGACATAAATTACCAGTATCAGAAATAAAAAGAGATGACATTACTACAGATCCTACAGATATTAAAAAGATAATAATGGCATATTATGAACAAGAATAAATTCATCAGCATAGATCAAATGGACCAGTTCCTTGAAAGACACGAACTACCAATGCTCATTCAAGAAGAAACAGATAACATGACTAGCCTTATTGTCTATGAAGAAAATTGAATTTGAAGTTAAAAATTATCCAACATGGAAAACTCTAGGCCCTGATGGCTTCACTGATGAATTCTACCACATGTTTAAGAAAGAAATAATACCAATTATACATAGCTTCTTCCAAAAAATTGTAAAGGAATGAATACTTCCAAGTTGTTCTATTAGGACAAAATTACCATGACAAAACCACAGGCATTACAAGAAATAATAATAATAAACCACATGTGTAATGGACTGAATGTTTGTGTTCCTCCAAAATTCACATGTTGAAATACTAGCTCTAATGTGATGGTTTTAGGAGGTAGGAGCTTTAGAAGTAAATTAGGTCATGAGAGTGGAGCTCTCATGAATGTGATGAGTTCTTTATAAAAGAAACCCTAGAGAGTTCTCTTGCCCTCTTTCCACCATGGAAAGGTACCACAAGAAGTCAGCAGTCTACAAGCCAGAAGAGGGCCCTCATCAGTGCTGGATGATATTGGTATCCCCCTCAGACTTCCAGCCTCCAGAAGTTTAAGAAATCAATTTCTGATACTGATAAGCTTCCAGTTTATTGTCCTTTGTTATAGCAGCCTTATAAACTAAGACAACCTGCCAATATCCCTCATGAATTTAGAAGCAAAAACTTTTACCAAATCAAATCCAATAATATATAAAAATGATAATACATCACGACCAAGTAAGATTTACAATTTAACTTAACATTTGCAATCAAATGACCATATCAACAAGCCCCAAAAGAAACACATATGATCACCTCATTGAACAGGGAAAAAGCATTTGACTAGTCCAAAATCAATCCTAATAAAAATTCTCAGCAAACTAAGCATAGAAGGAAACTTCTTGATTTAATAAAGAACACTTATAAAAACCTACAGCTGACTGGGCACGGTGGCTCATGCCTGTAATCCCAGCACTTTGGTCAGGAGTTCAAGACCAGCCTGGCCAACATGGTGAAACCCCATCTCTACTAAAAATGAAAAAAAAAAAAAAAAATAGCCAGGTGTGGTGGCATATGCCTGTAGTCCCAGCTACTCAGGAGGCTGAGGCAGGAGAATCACTTGAACCCAGGAGACAGAGATTTCAGTAAGCCAAGACAGAGATTTCAGTGCCATTGCACCCCAGCCTGGGTGACAAAGCAAGACTCTGTCTCAAAAATAAATAAATAAAATTTAAAAATAAAAATAAAAACCTACAGCTAACATCATATTTGATGTTGAAAGACTGAATAGGATGGTTTCCTCCTAAGATTAGAAAAAAAGATGTTTACTCTCATCACTTCTAACATTTTACAGAACATTCCAGCCATTGCAATAAAGTAAGAAAATGAAATAAAAATCATCCAAATTGGGAAAAAGCAAAACTGTCTTTCTTCACAGGTGACATTATCATTTATTTAGAAAATTGGATGGAATCTACGCTTTTAAAAAAGACACTAAAACCAATAAGTGAGTTTAACAACATTGCTAGACATTAATATACAAGCTGGGTGCGGTGACTCACGCCTGTAATCTCAGTGCTTTAGGTGGGAAAGACAAGAGATCACTTGAGGCTAGGAGTTCAAGACTAGCCTGGGCAACATAATGAGATCTCATCTCTACTACAAATTTAAAAATTAGCCAGGCATAGTGGCACACACCTTTAGGCCCAGCTACCCAGGAGACTGAGATGGGAGGATTGCTTGAGACTAGGAGGTCAGGGCTGTAGTGAGCTATGATTGCACCACTGCACTCCAGCCTGGACAACAAAGCAAGACCCTGTCTCTAAAAATAAAATAAAATGAAAGATCAATACATAAAACTCAATCGTATGTCAGAAATTTAAAATTTTAAAAATATGATTCACAACAGCTTCAAAATAGAGAGTATTTAGAGACTAGTCTGACAAAATTTCCATGACAACTTCTCCCTCATCTTCTCCCTCCTCTGCTTGCTGCTCCTTCAATGATTCCTTGTTCTTCATTTCAGGAGCACAGCCAATGCCAAACTCAACAACCTCCACAGTATGGCCAGTAGATTCAGAACAGCAATGATATCAGTTGCAAAGAGAGTTTTAATAGTTAACATGGAGACATTCATTATGGTGAAAACCCTTTTGAAAGCAGGAGGAGCAAGGCCATCCTAAGTCATGGTAGCAGGAGCTGAGTGGCTTCCATCTCTCCTCTCTTCATTTATTTTACAAAAGCTTCTACCATGCCTCTCCCTATGGAATCAAGCCGAGACTCTTCAACACAGCTTTCAAGGCCATGAACCGGCCCCCTACCTACTTTTCCAATGTTCTTTCCCCTGACCTCCTTTCACTGACTCTTTCTGCCAGCTAAATGGATTCACTGCTCCCTAAACCTCCCCCACAGTTTCCCTTATCAGTGTATAAAATATCCACATATTTTCTCTCCCCAACTCTCCCTTCTTCCTTCTCTCCCTTTATGGCTCATTCTCCAGCCTCAGTTACTCTTCCTTCTACTCACATCCAAATCCTCCTCAGCCCTTAGAGACCAGTTGAAAATGTCTCCTTCTCCAAGAAGCCATCCCTGACTCTACCAACCATGGGGATCACCCTTCCTCTGAGCCTTGCCTGGAGCCAGGGGCACTTTTCCTTTGGAACATGCTTCTTGTCTAACTCCTGTACTGACTGAGAATGCCATAGGCAGGGGGCAGAGCCTACATCTGGCTCATCTATACAACCCAAAGCACCTCCAGGAGGGCCTAGTAAACCAAAAGAAACCATTGGTAAGTGTTGGAAGGAAGGTGGGGAGGAAGTGGCTTTTTCTGGAAAAAGGAAATGGAACTCTTGGATAAAGAGAGGCAAGAAATGGTGTGGTGAGTGGAAGGCATCTTTCATTTACCTCCTGCCTGACACTGAGCTGCTGGGATTGCAGAGGAAGTTGAGGTGCACGGCAGAGCTGCACCGATGGCAGCCCATGGCTGCAGAGGGATTACGGGGTGCAGCAAGGTGGGCTGGCTCTTCAGGGAGAATTTCTTACCAGAGTTATCCTGGGCTAGAGGAAAACTGTAACATTTCTGCTGCCTCATCTACCCTCCTCTCCTACCCACTGGGCAGGCGGTTGTGCCTAAGCCTGGCTTATTTGGAGTTCATCTGAAAATCAGCATGGGGAACTATGGCCTAAATCAACTTTGCAATTTCAACGGATCAGAACTTGAGCACACTTTAAAAGCTTCCCTAGATGATTCTGCTGGGCAGTCACGTTAAGACCCTGGGCCTTGGAAGGACTCCTTCCTCCTTGCATGGCTTCCCAGCTTGCATGGCTACTGGAAGAATGAAGTGGGAAAGTGGATTCATGAAGCCCCTGCAGATGCTAGCACACAGCAAATGTTTGAGCAGTGCCCTCGTGCTCCCATCCCAGCCTCTAAAGGTAGAGGCAGGAGGCTTGGGTGCCCCTCTCTCTCCCCAGGTGACTTGGGCAAGTCATTGGACCTCTCTGGGCCTCAGATGCCTCATCTGTAAAATGGAGAAAACCGCAGCAGGAGCTGAGCCTTTGTTTTCTTCACTCCACCAGGGAAATCAGAGACGGAGTCTTCAGAGCACAGCCCTTCCATGGGTCCAGGTGCTGGCTGGGCCTGTCCTCACAGGGGATCCATGGTCCATCTCAGGGAACAGTTCAAAGAGTGCAATCCCCCAGCATGCTCTTGAATCTCCATCAGCCCAGGGAGAAAAGAGACTGTACCAGAGGAAGTTTGTGCATAAGTAAAAAGTGACCATGAACAGCAAGACCATTTAAGCCTGGCGGTACCCAAGAGCGGGCACGGAGGGCTCTTCCCAGGGAGTTACATAGGGTGCTGGCCTCTATCACTAGACACCTCCTAAATCCAGCGATTCTGGCCCCTCCTTGGGGTCTCCCCTCCCACATCCTCTGAGCACCCCCCTACTGCCATGGCCTGAGATCAGCCATTATCTCCCTCCTAGATGTCCACACCAGCCCTCCCTCCAACCCATTCTTCACCCTCAGCAGAAAGACCCTCCAAGAGTCAGATCTGTCCATGTCACTCTTCCATGTGAAGCCACTCAGCAGCAACCCACTTGGCTCACAGTCAAGGCCAACCTCTTCCCGGTGGCATATGGACCCTTCACAGTCAGGGCCAGGCCCCTGCCCACCAGTGCACCCTTACACCTGCCATCCCCTATACCTTCTGAACTCCCACTTCCTCTAAGACACCAGCCCCCTACCCTAGGTGGCTCTCTGCCTGTCCATGCGCCCTCATGCCCTCCCTGCCCTGATGTGTGCCTGGCCAATTCATCCAGCTCATCCTCCAAGGCTCTGCTTTGACATCACCTCCTCCAGGTAGTCTTCCCTGGAGATTCTTCCCCAGGCAGGGTTAGGAGACCTCTGGGAAAGCCCAGCCCCCATACTATCCCTTCGTCTATGCTATTTGCACAGGCTGGGGAGGAGGAAGGGAGAACTCAGACCTCCTCAAGACAGGGCCCAGGCCTTTCACCTCCTTCAGCTCCCCGTATGTGGAGACAGTCCCCAGTGTCTAGCCCACTGCCTGGCTGGAAGGAAGGATTCCACAGGACCAAGCAGATTTTAGTGGAACTGGCGTACTAGAGAAGGAGAGCCTGGCATTGGGCACTTGGTTGGAAAGAGGTATGGCTGGGTAGCTTGCCCATGTGACACACACGTACATACCTGCCCTCACACACACATGCACACACATGTGCATACATACCTACCTTCACACACACATGCGCACACACACTTGCACATACACACCTGCCCTCACACGCATCTGTATATACACACCTGCCCTGATGCACACACCTGCATATACACACCTGCCTTCATGCACACTGCATATTCACACCTGCCCTCTCATGCACATCTGCACATACACACCTGCCCTGGTGCACATACACACCTGACCTGATGCACATACACACCTGACCTGATGCACACACCTGCATATACATACCTACCTTCACACACAAACCTACATATACATACCTGCCCTTACACATCTGCACATACACACCTGTCCTCACACACACAGCAGCATATTCACACCTGCCCTCACACACACCTGTATATCCTCACCTGCTCTCTCACACACATCTGCACATATATACCTGCCCTGATGCACACACCTGCATATACAATCTGCCCTCACACACATATCTGCACATACATACCTGCCATCATGCACACACCTATATATACACATCTGCCCTCACATGCACACCTGCATATACATACCTGCCCTCACATGTACCAGCACATACATACCTGCCCTGATGCACAAACCTGCATATACACACCTGCCCTCACACATGTCGGCACATACATACCTGCCCTCACACATGCCGGCACATACATACCTGCCCTCACACACACCCGCATGTACACACCTGCCCTCATGCACACATCTGCATACACACCTCTGCCCTCACACACATACCTGCACATACACACCTGCCCTCATATACACCTGTCCTCACACAATCTGCCTTCACACACACACCTTCACACACATCTGCCATCACACACACTTGCACCACACGCACCCCTACACATACACAGCCCACCCTTGTCTGGTCACTGCTGCATTTTCAATTACAAACGGAGGCTTCTCCAGCAGCTCAGCCACCTCCTAATCAGGCTCTGCTTCACTGAAGCACACAGGAACTTAGAGGCTCCATCTCCAAGCTGTGGAGACTACAAACGCTCCTCTGTGAACAAAACCAGAGCACCAGCTCGCAGGACATACCCACTTCCACCACTGCTGAGCTGGGGGCTGCCCTCTCACTGCTGAGGTGAACCAGCTCTTCTGCCAGCTCCCAGGTGGGGGCCATCAAAGCCACTGTGCTCCATCACACAACCAGGCCTCTCAGAACAGACCCCAAAGCAGCGAAGGTGGCCCCTCCAGGCCACAGGCTCTCAGTGTGGCAGTCAAGGCAGGCAGCAAGGCTAGGAGAGTGCCCTCAGTAAACACGGATGCTGTGGGGAAGGCCAGAATGCCGTCCAGTGTCAGGCGCCAACATCCTGGGGCAGAGTCTAAGGATGGAGCATGGAGTCGCAGCAGAGGGAGATGGCAGAGTTGGCAGCGGGCACTGTGGCATAGGGGAAGAAAAGTGGGCTATGGCCACTCAGATCTGGCTCTGCCCTGGTCTGCGGAGTGGTACAAAACAGCCTTGTCACCTCTCGGGTCTCCATGTCAAGACCTACACCGTGGGGACAATAGCAACGGGGTTGCTGGAAGGTACAACGAGGCTATGCCGTGCCTGCTCCAGCCCACAGGTGAACAGTTCTCCCTCCACGGTGAGGCAGTCAGGAAGAGGAGAGGAGCAAGCCTCTACCCTGCCCACCATGGTCAGGGACCTTTGCCTCTGCCCCTCCCCAGCCCAGGGGAGGCATCCAGAATGTCCCTGCAAACACCACCCCAGCACCAGCAGCGTCAGACTCCACAGCCTGTGAGGCCCTGCTTCCCCTGAGCCAGGGCACTGCCAACATCAGCTGACAGTGGTGGCTCTGAAGCCAGACCCTCTTCTGCCTCCATCTCAGGCTGCTAGCAGGGAGTTCAGGGATGATGTGCTCAGGATTGCCCTGCACACGACACTCACGGTGAAGCCCTGCAGTGACACGCTTGCCTAAACCAAATGTGACATTCTTAATGACCCACAAAGAGGATGCAGCCAGGGAGACTCCAGCCACTGCCTATCACAGAAACAAAGGGCGCAGCTTCTTATCAACATGCTGTTTAAATGCCCCAGCCCAGAGCCCCTGCCGACTGGGTCAACAACACAGGAAACCTGTGCCACCTCCGAGAGACCAGCGCTTCGCCCACCACCTGGCCTGCGGTAATAGCAACCACATGTCAGCACGCCTGCACAGGGCTTCCGGGATGCCAAGCACTGCTCTGAGAGATGTAGTGGAGATGAGGGCACAGGGGTAGATGCTGGTGTTGGCATGGCTGTAGGAATAGGTATGAATTAGATGTATGAATAGGAATAGGAGTAGAAGTAGGGCAAGGCATAGATCAGATAGACGGTAAGTCCTTCCTTAACGTCACTGATAGGACTGTAAGCGAAACAATGTATGATGGAAACCAAAATTTTTCTCATCAACACTGTAATGAAAACACGTTTGAGCAAAACTTTATTTGAGAACCTGTTGTACATTGTTTTGCTTGAAGTTTCCAATAACTTATCAACAACATTAAGTGAGGACTTACTGTAGATGTGGGTTTAGATCTAGAAATCGGTATAAGTTTAGATAAGATGTAGATATAGGTGTAGATTTAAATTAGATGTCTGTATAGGGAGAGGGATAGGTATACATTAGATGTAGATTGCAGGTGTCGATATAAGTAGAAGTTAGACATAGCCCATAGGCACAGGATGTGCTCCACAGAGAGCTTCTCCATGGCATCACGAGGCAGGCAGGAAACACTTCTCAGCAGCTCAGTAAATGGTCAAGATCCTGGAGTCAGGTCATAGAGGCAGGATTCCATTGTAGCCCTGCCCTGCTATGTAACCATGAGAGAGTCACCTGCCTTCTGCACCTCACTTTCTCATCTGTAAAGTGGGGCAACAACAGTACCCACCCCAGGGTAGAAACCTGACAGCTCTCCACTCTGGGCTCTGGCAGGGTTGACAACTTTCTACTGTGACTGGGAAGGAGTTCAGCACCCATGCAGAAAACCAGAGGAGCAGAAATCAGGGCCCTCGAGATCCCTCCCAGCAGAAAGCCCACTGTGCTATGACCACCACTGCCTGCTCACCTGCCAGATCCTGGGCCACAGACACGGCCACCTGGTGTTGCTCTTGTGAACTATGCTCTTATAGGCTGGTGGGGGAGGCAGACACGTGATTCCAGGCGGTGCAGCAGTGGCTTGGGGAGCACAACAGAGCAGGACCCTAAAGGTTGAGGAGGTGAGATCCAGAAGGATGCACGGGACAGCCCTGGAGACACGGAAACAGCTGGAATGCCTGGGCACAGGAGGCCCCGTGGGGAAGAAGCTGCAAGTGAGTCTGGGGAGGAAACAGGCCCAGATAGAAAGCAACTTCATCATATGAGAAGCCTGAATTGCAGTCCCCAGATTCCCCCCTGTATCCCTGAGGGACTGGAAGCTCCTCTAAGTCAGGTCATTGACTCAATTCTCTCATAACTAAAAGTTGGGTGCCCACCTCAAAGCTAGAGATAATCAAGGGAGAGCCCTGGGCCCCATTCCTTGTCCCAGTAATTCATCACTCAACTAAAGGCAGCTGCTGCTATTGTTTTACCAAGTGTCTTCTGCAACACAGAAAACAATGAAAATGAGCGACTGCACAGTGGCTTGCGCTGGCTCCCTGGTTCAGATGGGCTGTGTGCACCTGGACCAGTCCTAACATCTCATTACTCAGAATGACCTGCCACATTGGGTCCTTGCTTCCTAGCCCCAGCCCCAACCACAACCATCAGAGTCCACAGGCGAGGGCTGGTTGTGCCCCTCCACAGAGCCTGCTCTGTGCAAGTGACTGCACATCTTGGTTTTCCCAGCACAGCCCAGTTGCACCTGTTCTTTACGGAAATTATTAATCTCACTTTTAAAAGTTTCCCAGTTTGGATGGTTTCTCAGCAGTCCACCTAACTTCTGAGCCACATGCTTTCAGCCCAGAGTTCCTATTGCCAGAGATTTTCTGTGGTTTCCTCCTAGAAACCCATGTCCAGGATGGCAGAAGGTGACTGGCATCAGGATCACTAGAGGATGTAGCCACAAGACTCCAGGAAATTGCTCCTTAGCCAATAAGGGTCTCTTCCTCCAGTTCCACATGCTCCATGCAGGCCTAGAGCCTCCCTCCAAGGCTGCCCAGCCCCTGCCATGCTCTGCCTCCACCAAAGATGCTTGGTGCAGAGTTGTACCATTGCCTCCTGGGGAAAAGGCCACAGGAAGATACCAGGCCACCTGGCAGAAGCTGAGTCTGTGTGCACAAAGCGAGGGTGGGGATTCACATCTGCCCACCTGCCACATTCCCCCCAGGTTAAACCTACTCGCCTGCCAGAGCGGAGTTCAGCAGCAAATGTCAAGAGTCCCCCGCGTCTCCTGAGCAGTAACGCCTCAGCTAGAGCAGCCAGGCATGGCTGACCAAGAACGGCCCCAGGGAGCCCAGGAGAACCCAGTCTCCAGTCTCCAGAGACACAAACAGCACCTGTTGCTTGGAGAGTATGTGATCAGTTACAGCTTTGAGGGAGGGGGTTCTCTATGGCAATGTTCATTCAGCTTAATATGCCCACAAGCGAGGCTTTTATGAGACACCCACACTGCTATTCTAGAATGCGGTCAACATCCACTTCAGCAACTTAGTCTTCATTTGTCTCAGAAACCGGAAACAAGGTGGAACTCTGTGAGAACCCAGGAGTCCTGCTGAATAGCCATGCTGGCCTCTCGGGTGTGTCCTGGGGGAAAGGTAGCTTAGTTATGTTGGAGCCTCCTCAAAGCAGCACCTGGGTCTCCAGGTTCCCTCTCAGACATCACCATTACCACTCCAAACCTCAAAGCGGTAGCACACATATTGCCAGATAATGTCAATCTGACAGTGGGTAGCCGTCACCTCTGCTTCAGTGTGCAGAGACGGCTGGAGCGCTTCTCTGAGCAGGGCTGTGCCAGCCTCAAGAACACAGCAGGCAGTGCAGGTACCAAGACACCCCATACAATCATGGGGCGAAGGCTGCAGGAGAACAGAGGCCCCACTGCTTCCCAGCACTTAATGGCCTCTTGCTCGCTCAGCATCAGGACATGGCCTTGGATGCAGCTCACTGCCCCCCCCCATCTGTACAGGCTTCCACATTAACAAAAATCTGTGTAAATACCACTGTTCTGCCACACACGCCTCTTCGCCCACTGGCCCCAGGAGCACAGTCATTAGAGCTACACACTTGAAAGGAAGGCTCAGAAGATCCCTGTCACTCAAGGTCGACAGACCAAGGGACCCCAGAGGCTAGTTGGGAGAGGTATAGTGAGGTCCAAAACATCCTCAACTCTCAAATGGTCTGATGAAGACAAATCAATACCCAGAAACATCAGTCCCAGCCATGAAAAACAAAGGGCTCCAGGAAGCATGAAACTGAGTGAGGAAGCGACGAAAGGCCTGGAGACCATTGCTAGCATCATCCTTCACCTCATTATCCTAACTGTGAATCCCTGAGAAACAGAACATCAGCCAACTGAAGCAGTCATCATTATGATCCCTTTCAGACCCCTCTGCCACCCTTGGTGATTCAGTACAGGCCAAGCCAAGCTCTGCCACCTCAGCCTTCACCCTTGCTTCCAGGGGACCCAGGATGCTGCCTCTCGATGGCCAAGGCGCCCCTGGCCCTGCACTCTCCTAACTAGGGTTGGCTTCATCTTTCTAAAACATGGGTCTGATCTCCCTAGCTCCTGCTTACCAAGCTCTAATGGCTCCTGTGGGGGGCAGCTACTGGTCCAGCCCGCCCATCCTCCCACCTCGATTTTCTTCTGCAGAGCCTCCTCCCTCTATGCCTCGTCCATGACTTCTAGTGGGCTGGCCAGACGCAGTGGCCTTACTTGTGCTAAGACTTGGACACCAAAGACCAGACAAGCTAAAGTTCTGGTGGTTCCTCTTTGTCACTGGGTGGGGAATACATTCCTAAGAGTGAAGCCAATGCGAGAAGATGAGAAACAAGACCCCAAGGGAGCAAGAAAGAGAAAGCAAGAGCAGGAGGCGTAACCGCTAGATCCAGCCATGCCTGAAGCGAGCACATCCTTGGACTACCTTGTCATATACGCTAAAATTTAAAATGTCATATACCTTGTCATTTACTTAACTGGTGCTTTTGTCACTCTCAACCAACAGTCCTGATTAATACAGCTCTCCATGCCTGCCAAAAGAAGTGAAGTCAATTATAAACAAATAATTTTCCTAAAACATGGTGCCTGATGAAATGAGGAGAAACTGTAGATTGCTCTTGGGAGCATTGAAGAGGCAGTGCCTCATTCTGGCTGAGAGCATTACGGTGCTCCCTGGGGAGGACACACCAAAGCCATCATTTAAAAGATGTTTCCAGCCAGGCGTGGTGGCTCACACCTGTAATCCCAGCACTTTGGGAGGCCAAGGAGGGCAGATCACTTGAGGCCAGGAGTTCGAGGCTAGCCTGGCCAACATAGCAAAACTCCATCTCCACTAATAAATTAGCCAGGTGTGGTTGTGCACACCTATAGTCCCAGCTACTCAGGAGGCTGAGGCAAGAGAATTGCTTGAACCCAGGAGGCAGAGGTTACAGTGAGCCAAGATCATGCCACTGCACTCCAGCCTGGGTGACAGAGCAAGACTCTGTCTCAAAATAAAATATGTTACAGGTAAGAGAGCCACAAAGACAAAGCATGAAAGACCACTATATGTTTGGGGGAAATAGGAAGTAGTATGAATGATGAGGCAAGAGGCAATTGTGGAAAGCCAAGAATGAGTCAGCATCGATTATAAGTGAGGGTCTTTTCCCTCTGTTTATGCTTTGTTTAATAAACAAGCAAGAGAGAACATACCCTCAGGCCACACTGCACCCCTGAAACCCAGGACAGAGAGCCGTCCTGGAGAGGAAGCAGTCCAGGGCAGCAGTGAGATTCTGACAATCCAGGTCCAATCCCTGCAAGGCTTAAAGGGAGGAGCAGCAAAGATCCAGGCCCCAAGAGCTTCCTGGGACCAGGACAGCTTGTGAAGATCTCAGCTGAGTCCCCAGGGAGGATGGCCACCATGGGCCACAGGCACAAGGCCCAGGGGCAAAGCTGAGAAGGGGACCTGTGGCAGTGGAGTGGAAAGCAGAGCCCAGAGGGCCTCCAGGTCCACAGCGCGGTGCACAGAGCACACAACAAGAGGCCGGAAGGGGATGAGAACCCAGGCCCCCACTCTCCATCCCCACTGACTCCTCGCCCTAGCCTAGCCCTAGGCTTTGGCCCAGAGACCATGTTAAGACCAGGCTAGAAGAAGGGAAGCCGAGGAGCCCAGGGAAAGCAGAAATGAGTCACTCCCATGGCAGGGGCAGGCTGAGTGAGGGGGACTCCCCAACCCCCAGCAGTACCAGGCTCACCCCACGGCAGCCTCCCCAGCAGCAGCCCTGTCTCAGCCCAGGGGCACAGCACGAGACTCACTCAGTCTTTGGGCTTCAGCACAGGCCATCCTCCTCCAGCAAGCCCTCCAGACACCTTCTCCTGGACATAGGGCTGCCCTGGGCTGCTGTCCCCAACCCCACCCCCTCTGCTCATCTCATCTGGTGCAAGATCACACAGCGCTGAAGTTTGGTTTCCATGTTGGTTCCCCCACCAAACAGAGAGCTCCGTGGGAATGAGGACCACATCAGCTCATCTCGAAGGCTGATGCGAAGTCACCGTTCCATCAATGCCTGCACCATGCCCTGAACCCATGACACACAGACACAGCACACCAAGGTCTGGGGCAGGGGCAGGCAGTGGCAATTCAACATGCGACCCTGGTCAAGGAGTTATCAAGCCCACCTGACAGGGAAAACCAAGGGCAAGTCACCCAGCCAGGGCCCTTTGATGACTCAAACCCAGGCCAGTCTGATTCCCAAGCCAGAGCCTGTCCTCTCCTTCACTGTCATCACCTAGAGTCTGGGGCTGCCAACCCTGGAAACCTGGGCAGAGGAGTCACTGGGGCCCACACACAGGGTCAGGGAAGCCCCTCCACAGACACCCTCCAGGTCAGGCCCATGACAAACAGAGGCTGCAGGCTTGTGCAAGAAAAAGCACCCACCCCCAGCACAGACTTGGGGAACCTCCCCAAGGGGAGAAGCCACAAGGGCGCCAACCCTGGTCTCTTTCTCCAGCCCTGCTTCCTGCTTTGGGAAGGATGGCCCATCTGCAGGTCTCGGAGCTGCAGGGACCTCTTCTTTGCTCACCTCCAAGCTTCATATCAAGAGATTGTCAGGACTGACAGCAGCCAAGATGCACAGGGCGACATTTCCCTGTCACCCTGCAGCCACATGCCCCAGGGAAGCATCACCATGCTGGGAAGAAAGGCTCATTCTCAGGAACAGCAGCTCCTATTGCAATTATTGGTAAGCTGGAGTTGAGCTCAGGGATAAGCATCGCCCCTGGCACCTCCTCTGGTCTCATGGAGCAAACAGCAGTCTGCTGTCCTGAGGCTGGGAGGGGTCCACCGGTGCCTCCCTTCACCCCTGCCTGCCTCCCTCTCTTCAGGGCCAAAGTGTTTCTGTGTGTGCATGTGAGTGAGGAGTGTGGGTGTGTTTGCAAGTGTAGGTGAGTATGAGTTTGGATGTGAAGGTGTGAGTTTATGTGGGATTGCATATGAGTGTGTGTGTAAGGTAGCTGTGTGAGTGTGGGCATGAGTGAGGGTGTCTGTATTAAGAGATGGATGGGAGCTAATGGAAAAACTCCTGTGGAAAGAAAGCCGACTGGGCCCAGGCTCTACGAAAACCACAGACCTCAGACTCCCCGAGGCCCTGCTGCAGACCCAGCCTCTCACGCCTGAGCCTGGCACCATACCTAGCCCAGAGCTGTGTCCTGTGCCCCAGCTGTGCCAGCGCTGCCTCCACCCAACCCACATGCCGTTGCAGGTTGTTGTGGGAGAGTCGCAAGAAGCCCAGGGTCTTTCTAGAGGTCCAACATTTCCCAGCTTTGTTGTCATTCCTTCTTGTCCTGTGTCCCATGCAGGGTTGGGGGGGCCACACACTCCAATGCCAGGGAGGGAGGAGGAGCCGTCGCCTACCTCCCCATGTCTTTCCCTGGCCCAGGCGTGCCCGTCCCTGAGACTTGGGGAGAAGGGCCCCCACACTGCTCAGGCCCCTGAGGCTACCCCCACTAGCTCACTAATAAAGCCCCAGAGGAATTCCTCAGTGCCAGCATTGCCTTGGGGATGGGGTAGGCATAGAAGAAGAGCCATTTGATTTGATTATTTGGCTCTGCTAAGCAGAGCTATTTACATGTTAAAGACTTTTTTTGTTATTATTCTGCATATTATATTTTAAACAAAAACCCCAAACCAATGCTCAGAGCAAAACCCTTTTGTATTCCCCAGAAAGCAACCTGCTGTTTCCAGCACCAGGCCCTGGATTCATGGGTGCAGCATCGAGGAACCTGCACCCACACCAACCTGTCAGCACACAGACACAGACAGAGATGATAGGGAAGGGTGGGGAAGGAGACACTGCAGGTGGGGTGGAATGCATTCATTCATTCATTCATTCACCACTCATTCCTCCCACAAACATTGTCAGCACTCTCTCTAGTCCAGGCACTGGGCTGTGTGTATTTACACCAGACAAAGATGTCTATATTCTTGGAGCTAAGACTCTAGTAAAATTAAAAATGGCTGATGGATGAAAAATAACAATAAAATTATAAATAAATTTTATAGCATTTTAGGTTTTGGGGTACAAGTGAAGAACATGCAAGTTTGTTGCATAGGTACACACATGGCAGTGTGATTTGCTGCCTTCCTCCCCATCACCTATATCTGGCATTTCTCCCCATGCTATCTCTCCCCAACTCCCCAACTTCTGCTGTCCCTCCCTTAGTTCCCCCCGACAGACCCCAGTGTGTGTTGCTCCCCTCCCTGTGTCCATGTGTTCTCATTGTTCAACACCCGCCTATGAGTGAGAACATGAAGTATTTGATTTTCTGTTCCTGTGTCTGTTTGCTGAGAATGATGGTTTCCAGGTTCATTTTTTTATTTTTATTTCTTTGAGACAGAGTCTATTGTCACCAGGCTGAAGTGCAGTGGTGTGATCTCGGCTCACTGCAACCTCCACCTCCCGGGTTGAAGCAATTCTCCTGCTTAAGTCTCCCGAGTAACCTGGATTATGGGCATGTACCACCATACCTGGCTAATTTTTGTATTTTAGTAGAGATGGGGTTTCAACATGTTGGACAGGTTGGTCTAGAACGCCTGATCTCTTGATCTGCCCGCCTCAGTTTCCCAAAGTGCTGAGATTACATGCATGAGCCACAGCGCTCAGCCTTGACCTTATTTTTGAGGTACATATTTTACTATGATAGGCACTATACGATATGGTGCCCAAAGCCACCACCAGCAAGACGGAGTGGTTCCAGAGAATTCTCCAGTCCTCTGCCAGATCTCATCTTCCTATTGCCAGAAACAGCCCCAAGCAGAAGGCTAAACTTAGCTGAAAACATTTTCTTATTTTGAGCTACTGTGGCTGATCCTCAACTCACAATGCCCCTCGACACCACAATAAACCTGTGCTCACACATATTCCCATGAT
Organism: Cacajao melanocephalus; assembly: GCA_963573385.1. Taxonomy (NCBI): domain Eukaryota; kingdom Metazoa; phylum Chordata; class Mammalia; order Primates; family Pitheciidae; genus Cacajao; species Cacajao melanocephalus. The sequence goes on from CAUYLG010018163.1 coordinate 62,562, forward strand.
GAATCCACTCATAGCCCTCATCTGCATTATCTCAGAGAACACGTCAAATCCATGCATCTTTGTCCTCTGCACAGGGATGTACACCCCCTAATTGGGTCCACTATGCCTCTCTCCCAATTCCCCTAAAATTTCTAATTTGTTTTCCAAGCTTAGGGGCTCTGTCTTGAGCAATAGCTCACGTTTCTTCAGCCTCTTCACCTTCTTGCTCTAACATATTAGTCTACTGACTCTGGAGATTCTACAGTCACTAAAAAGAGGCTGCTCGTTCTTTCTGGGGCTTCTCCTATTTTACTAGCCTTGAAAGTACAAGATTACTTAACAGTCTTTCCAAATAATTACCTATCCTTACAACCTAACAACCTTTCCTTTTATTTTATTCACCTAGAAATCAAAACAAAACAAAACAAAAAACTCTTTGGTTAAACTGACTCTGTGCCTACTATGTGCCTTTATCAGGGCAGCTGCTGTCAGGTAAAGTATTTGACGTGATAACTCAAGCGGGCTCCCAGATTGCCCAACAGGCCTGAGATACATACAGGCTTTTTGCCTATTTGCACTATATCCGACTCCTCAAATGTCTGCCACCTACTGCCCTTTCTCTTTTCAAGCTACTGATTTTGTTCTTGTTTCACTGAAAAAATGAAAGCAATTAGAAACGAACTTCTTCACCCCCTTCAGCAGAATCTTTCTCTACTTTCATGACCATATGTTCTTTATTTTTTCTGTTAAAATGGATGCACTGCCCCATCACTACTGCTTTTTTTCTCTGCTCACATCCTCATGCCAACATTATCTGAAAAGTCAATCAGTATAGACTGTCTCCATTTTCTCACCCACATTTCCTCTGGGACAGTGGCTTCTACCACTACTCTGAGCAAACTCTGATAAGAGGCATTAATAGACTCAACAATGGCAAATCTAATGGTTAATTCTCTGTGCTTATCTCAAGTCACTTCAAAGCCAGTATTTGACCCTGTTGATCATACTCTTTTCTTCAAACAGTTCCTTTATTTGGCTGGCACATCGTTCCACTTCCCTCTTTTTTCCTCTCCCCTCCTAGGCTTTTTGTGTGATGTTCTCTCATCTCAATTGGCTTTCACTTTCTAGGCGATATCAATTAAGTCTGTGAAGTTAAAGGTCAGCTGATAGCCCTTGGATTTGTACCTTATCCGTAATGTCTTCCACAATTTTCAGATTCATATAAGCAACTACACCTGACATTTCCCTGGGATAGTTAATCGACATTTTATGTTCGCCATGGTCCTTACCAACTTTTTTATGTCTATTCTAAACCTGGTTTGTCCTCAGTGTACCCTGACTCACTAAATGGTAGCAATATTGACCCAAATGCTTAGGCATTTCTTAACATCTTTCTTTTCCAAATATTGTGCATCACTTGCATATTGCTGCATAAAAAATTACCCTGCATTGAATGGCTTAAAGCAACAAATATTCATTTAGTGTCTCACAATTTCTGTGGATGACACATCAACGTGTACCTGAATTGTGGGCTTCTGGCTCAAGGTCTGTCAAGACATTGCAGTTAAGGTGTCATCCAGGACTGCAGTTGTCTCCAGACTCAAGTGGGATAAAAAAAAATCTGCTTTCAGGCTTACTTGTATCACTTTCAGAAAGATTCCACTCCTCGCAGACTCTTGGTGGGAGATCTCATAGTCTCGCCTTGTCATTTGGGGTTCTCCATGTGACCTCTTACTTCGCCCATGGTAGGTTGCTTTTCACAATAAGAGTGATCTCACAGAGAAGACAGCAAGGGTGTAAAGACAGAGCCAGGAGGAGAGAACAAGTGTGTTCCCAAGACGTAAGCCACAGTCTCTTAAAATAGGTTATATCAACAACTGTTCACAGATGAGGAAACTCACAGAGTTCTAAGATTAGAGATTCGGTTAGCTGAAACTCAAACTTATGTCTCTGTGGCTCCAAGGTCCAAGGTCATTGCCTTCATTTATAATTCCCTTCCTTTATGAAGTCATTTGTGACTTCTGATAGTGAGGAAGCACTTCCCAAAAAGCACTGTATTGCACAGAGCAGAAGACACACACACAAATGGAATCATCAGTTGACTTCACTGTCATTACTAGTCCTGACCAGTTTCTTGAGGGTAAGCGTGGCATATCATTTATCATCTTATTCCCAATGTTTTGATAATATTTGACACACAGGAAGAATACAATGTGCTATTGTTGAATGATTCGATTCATTCATAATTGTAGAATGCATGAACAAATGAATGGATGAACACAATGCTGGGTCCCCAGTGGAAAATATAGGAGTTTATGAGGAATATGCTGGAGGTTATTGATCACAAAAGTAGAATAAACACATAATGGCAAAATTTTGTTACATTTAAGAAAATGTACAACTCATGATACAGAATCTGAAATTTCGAGGATATTGTATTATGTCTCTTTAAGACATAATATTTTGTGGAGCAAAATCTCTTCTGGTTATAAATAAGTTGGGCTTCTCCATTTTAATCCTGATTTTCCTACGTTTGAAATCAGGCACATTCTTATCACTGTGAATAGATAGAGGGCTGGATCAGGGAAAATTCAAAGGATCAAATAAACAGAGCCTGGTTAAAACAAAAAGAATGGAGATAGCACCATATGTTAAGAACAAATCAGAAATCAATTCAATACATTAGTATTAAACGTGCTTATTGAAAGAAAAAATGTTTATAGAAGTCTATGAATAAAGACTTTTGAGTAAATTCTTCATATGTATAAAAGAGAAAAACTGGAAAATTAAGTTATAAATCTCTGACACAAGAAAAACATAATCTTAGCAAAGAATTCAATGTTGATGGTGCTGGGTCTGGCACATAAGGAGATATTATGGTTAACAGTTTTTTTTGTTGTTGTTTTTTTAGACAGCGTCTCCCTCTGTTGCCCAGGCTGGAGCGCACTGGCGCAATCTTGGCTCACTGCAACCTCCGCCTCCCGGGTTCTTGCAATTCTCCTGCCTCAGCCTCCCGAGAAGCTGGCACTAGAGGCATACTCCACCACGCTCGGCTAATTTTTTGTAGTTTAGGAGAGACGGGGTTTCACTGTGTTGCCCAGGCTGGTCTTGAACTCCTGAGCTCAGGCAATCTGCCTGCCTCGGCCTCCCAAAGTGCTGCGATTACAGGCATAAGCCACCACGCTCAGCCTGGTTAACAGTTTTAGGGGTCACATTAGAAGGTCTAAATGAAAGAAATGATTCAAGAAGAATCTTGAACAGACATGGGGAGACTTGCCCCATATTTCTGTTTTGCTTTTCAATCTACATTCTTAGTGAGAAGAAGGAGCAAACTGATATCAGACTTTACAATAGATTTTTCATATATATAAATACCTGTGTCCCTTTATATTAAATACAGAGTGCCTGATGTTACATTCTTAATGATATAGTGAGCTGATTTCTTATGAGTAGTGATTCTACCACATAAAATTGAACCAGTTAATTACCTCTTTGGGCCACAGCTTTCCTCATATGCAAAAGAAGGGGTAATAATATGCAGGAGGTGGATAAAGTATCTAGCACATTGTGAGTGCCTTTTAACAGAGATATATAGCAATATTATTATTGTAAAATCACAAATTAAATTCAAATATTCATTCAGATATTTGGTATTTAATGAATAAACACTGCCTAAATTTATGTTTTCTTTAAATTATTTAAGTTTAGTCATTCTAAAAAGAAACATACAAAGCAAATTTTGGTGGTTTTTTGCTATAAAATTTACATTTTGGAAAAAACAATTACAGCACTGAGATTTTAAAATCTGGCATCTCTCTTCCCATTCTCAGGTGACACTTAGCAAAGCAAATTTTCTCAGCTCTAAAGCTATGTAGAATTACTTTTTAAAAATTAATTAGCAAACATCAGCATTTGCAAAATCAATCTAATAATCAAACCCACAGGGTAATGACTAAATCTTCTTTGAAGAGGAATATATATGCTGGGTGTCCTCAAAGGCCTCAATTTAGAAATGTGTGAAGAGATACATGAGGAAATGTGCCACTTGTCCTCTCTGTCACAGAAAAAGATCTTGAGATGCAGCAGGATGATGTTTACTTTCCACTTAGTGCTTTAAGTCACATTTTGCTTTAAAAGCATAGAAAGTGGAGGACTGAATCTGGAGAAAATTAGAATACATGTCTTTGAGAGTTTAGAAACTTGTCACAGAGGCTCGGCCTGTGACACAGGACAGAGCACCGGCCCTTGTCATTGGCTGCGATCAGGGCATCCGCACACTGCTCTCTACTTTTCTCACTTTTTAAGTACCTTCTCTGTCTTTTCTGTTGTCATATGCTACCTTCCCTTTCACAGGTGATTTTTCATCTTAGTCCCTTAGAGAATTCCTTAAAGGCCAGGATGCTGTTTATGTGTCTTAATAGTCCACCAAACGTTCTGTCAATGAGCCTTTTAATCAGCAGACATTAATTCAGTTACTTACTTCTAAGGGAAGGTGAGTTGATGATGGTAAAGAATACTAGTGTGGCCCTGGGCCAGAGGAGAGCCCAATGCCCTAAGCCTGAAGCAGTGGAGGCCAAGAGGAGATATTCTTCTGCTTCTGGAAAGGAGAGGATAGGGTAGGACGGACTTTTTCTTGTGAATCAGATGCCAGTTCAGCCATAGTACAATAGAGCACAAGATAGATTCCTAAGGTTTCTGACTCTGGGCCCTAGCTCCCAGATGGCACCTGGACCTGCCCAGGGCTGGAGGGAACTCACTACCCTGAAGGGAAGGACACAAGCCTGGCTGCCTTTACCACATGCTGATTGTAGAACTCTAGGGCCTTGAGGAAGCATGTGTAATACCCAGGCCTGGTCAGCATGGAACTTGAATGACATCCAGTGCTGTACTGGTTTCAGGTCCAGTTCAGCGTATTTCCAGTGGTGGTGACTACAGGAGTGTGTGTATGTGACCCCTCGCCTAGCTCCAGTTAGCTCAGCACAGAAAGACATTCCGATTGTTTGGGAGAAAGTAAGGGAAGAGAACTAGAGCCTCTGTCTGGAAATCCAGAGACTATCTCCAGATCTTATCCAAGACCACCAAGGTACCACTTCTCTGATTCTGCAAAAACCACAGTGTTATCAGGATTGAGGCTCCCCCGAACGCACATAATGCTGCAGTGATTACCTCCCAAAAAATGGCAAGATACAAACAAGTCCATAATGCAAAGCTATAGTAAATAACTCTTCAATGCCCAGGAACCAAAGAACATCTGCAAGCATCAAGACCATCCAGAAAAACATGACTTCACCAAACTAAATAAGGCACCAGAGACCAATCCTGGGGAAACAGATACATGTGACCTTTCAGAAGAGAATTCAAAATATCTGTTTTAAGGAAACTCAAAGAAATTCATGATAACACAGGGAAAATTCAGATACTATCAGATAAATTTAACAAATAATTGAAATAAAAAAATAAAGCAGACATTCTAGAATTGAAAAATGCAGTTGAAGTACTGAAGAATGCATCAGAGTCTCTTAACAGTAGAATTGATCAAGCAGAATAAAGAATGAGTGAGCTTGAAGAAAGGCTATTTGTGTACATAGGCAGAAGAGACAAAGGAAGAAGAATGAAGCATATCTACAAGATCTAAAAAGCAGCCTAAAAAGGGCATATCTAAAGTTATTGACTTTGACAAGGAGGTGGAGAGAGAGTTCGGGGTAGAAAACTTATTCAAAAGGGTAACAGAGAATTTCTCAAACCTGGAGAAATATATCGACGTTCAAGTACAAGAATATTATTGAACACCAAGCAGATTTAAAACAAACAAGACTATTTAAGACATTTAATAATCAAACTTTCAAAGGTCAATAATAAGAAAAAACAATCCTAAAATTTATATGGAATCAAAAAAGAGCCCTCATAGACAAAGCAACACTAAGCAGAAAGAATAAATACATTACATGACTTCAAACAAAACTGTAAGGCCGTAGTCACTAAAACGGCATGGTACTGGCATAAACATGGGCACATAGACCAATGACACACAATAGAAAACCCAGAAATAAAGCCAAATACTTACAGCCAACTGATCTTTGACAAAGAAAACAAAAATATAAGGTGGGGAAAGAGCACCCTATTCAACAAATGGTGCTGGAAAAATTGGCAAACCACATGTAGAAGAATGAAACTGGATCCTCATTTCTCACCTTATACAAAAATCAACACAAGATGAATCAAAGAATTAAATCTAAGGCCTGAGATCATAAAAACACTAGATGATGACATCAGAAAAACCCTTCTAGACATTGGCTTAGGCGAAGACTTCATGACCAAGAACCCAAAAGCAAATGCAACAAAAACAAAGGTAAATAGATGTGACTTAATTAAACTATAAAGCTTCTGCAAAGCAAAAGAAATAATCAGCACAGTAAATGGACAACCCATAGAGGAGGAGAAAATAGTTTGAAACTATACATTCAACAAAGGACTAGTATTTGGAATCTACAAGAAACTCAAACAAATCAACAACAACAAAAAAAGAAAGAAAGGGAAAAAATCCCATCAAAAGGTGGATTAAGGACATGAATAGACAATTCTCTAAAGAAGATATACAAATGGCCAACAAATATAGAAAAAAAAGTTCAACATCACTAATAATCAGGGAAATGCAAATCAGAACAACAATGTGATACCCACCTTACTCCTGCAAGAATAGTCATAAAAAATTTAAAAAAAAATAGATTTGTGTGGTGAAAAGGGAACACTTTTACACTGCTGGTGAGAATGTAAACTGGTATAACCACTAGGAAAAACTGTGTGAAGATTCCTTAAAAAACTAAACATGGATCTACACAGAGAAAAAGAAGTCATTATGTGAAAAGGACACTTTGTACACACATGTTTATAGCAGCATAATTTGCAATTGCAAAAATATGTAACCAGCCCAAGTGCCCATCAATCAATGAGTGGATTAAAAAAATGTCATATATATATACACACTTATACACCATGGAATACTACTCAGCCATGAAAAGGAATGAAATAGTGGCATTCCCAGCAACCTGAATGGAATTGGAGAACATTATTCTAAGTGAAGTAACTCAGGAACGTAAAATCAAACATCATATGTTCTCACTTATAAGTGGGAGCTCTTCTATGAGAATGTAAAGGCATAGGAATGATATAATGGGTCTTGGGGACCTAGGGGGAAGGATGGGAGGTGGACAAAGGATAAAAGACTACACATCGGGTACAGTGTACATTGATCAGGTGATGGATGCACCAAAATCTCAGAAATCACCACTAAAAAACTATCCATGCAACCAATCACCACCTGTTCTCCCAAAACCTATTTAAATAAATAAATAAATAGTGCTTGGAAAACCAGATATCCACATGCAGAGGAATGAAACTATACTCCTATCTCTCACTGTGTATAAAAATAATATCTAAATAAAGACTTAAATCTAAGACCTAAACAATAGAACTACTAACAAATTTTGAGAAAACTCTCCAGGACATTGAACTGTGTAAAGATTTCTTCAGTAATGCCCTACAAGCAAAGCCAACTAAAGCAAAAATGGACAAGTAGGATTACATGAAGTTAAAGGCATCTGAATAGCAAAGAAAATAGTTAAGTGCAGAGATAACCCACAGAACGGAAGAAAATTTGCAGACTACCCAACAGACAAGGGATTAATAACCAGAAGATATAAAGGACTCAAACAACTCTTTGGGAAATATCTAAGAATCCAGTAAAATGTGGGCAAAATATCTAAATGGACATTTCTCAAAAGACGACATACGAATGGCATATTACAAGGTGGTCTATATCATTGCTATCAGAGAAATGCACATCAAAACTACAATAAGGTATCGTTTCACCCAGTTACCCAGTTAAAATGGCTTTTATCCAAAAGTGGCAATAACAAATGCTAGCAAGGATGTGGAGAAAAGGGAACCTTGTACACTGTTAATGGGAATGTAAATTAGTACAACTACTATAGAGAATAGTTTGGAGATTTCTCACAAAACTGAAAATAGAGTTCCCATTCAATCCAGCATTTCCAATCCTAGGTGTAGACCCAAAAGAAAGAACATCAGTAGATCAAAGAGATACCTGGACTCTCATAATTATTGCAGCACTCTTCATTCATAGCCAAGATTTAGAAGCAACCTAAATGCCCACCAGCAAATGAATGGATGAAGAAAACATGGTACTTACAGACAATGTAGTACTGTTCAGAAATAAAGAATTAGGTCTTGTCATTTGCAACAACGTGGATAGAGCTGGAGGTCATTATGGCAAGTGAAATAAGCCAGGCACAGAAAGACAAACGTCTCATGTTCTCATTTACTTGTGAGAGCTAAAAATTAAAACAATTGAAAGAATGGAGATAGAGAGTAGAATGATGGTTAACTGAGGCTGGGCAGGGTAACCCATCCTGGCAAGGGTGAGGGAGTGGCGATGGTTAATAGGTACAAAAATATAATTAAAAAGAATGAGTAATGTCTATTATTTCATAGCACAACAAGGTGATTACAGTCGACATTAATTTATTGTACATCAAAAACAACTAAAAGAGTATAATTGTTTATAACACAAAGGATAAATACTTGTGGTGATGGATATTCCATTACCCCAATGTGATTATTATGCATTGTATGCCTGTATCAAAAAATCTCATGTACTTAATAAATATATACAACCATCATGTATCCAGAAAATTTTAAACAGAAATGAATACCAGTGTGTAATAACATAAGACAAATATGAAGAACAGAATGCCTTTCTATACATTTTGCTGTTAAAGTGGTCTTTTACATAACGATGAAGGAAAATAGTAGCCTCTCTTTTATTTATTTTCTCTTTTCTCTCTCCCTCTCTCTCTCTCTTCCTTCCCTCCCTCTCTCCCTTCTTTCCTCCCTCCCTTCCTTCTTTCCTTCTTTCCTCCATCCTTCTACTCTGCCTGAGACTGTTTCTCACCACTTTTCCAGATTGGAGCACAGGGGTTATGCACAGACACAATCATAGAACACTACAGTCTCAAGCTCCTAGCCTTAAGCGATACTCAGACTCTTGAGTAGCTGACTACAAGCATGTACCACTGAGTTCAGCTGAGATCCACTAATTTAGTAGAAAAAGCACTGACTTCAGATTTAGATAGCAGCTCAAAGCCTGAAACTGCGATTTGATATTTAAATAACAGATATTTTTACATTGCATGTAACTTGCAAGTAGTCTCTGTGTCATGCGGGAAATACTGTGAAGCACAAGATAAAGACTTCTACACTGGAATCCTAGGTCCTTCACTTACTAGCACTGTGACCTTGGGCTAGTTACTTAACCTTTCTGTGCTTTATGTTAAAGGAAAGTATCGGTAATATGTTGTGGTTCTTGAGACTGAGTTAAATGTTCTTAAATTAGTGATGGCAGAGTAAGCATAAAACACTTATAAAAAGTTCTTCCTATTATTATTATTAATTTATATTACTATAGGAACCTTTAGTGATATCATGGAATTTTGGAATTGTAGACTTTGAAATTAGATGTATCTGAATTTGATTTTATTATATTTTACTATATATATTTTCAAAACAGTACCTTAAAACTATTATAAAGATTAAGTAAGGCATGTAAAACACATAGCTCTTAATAAAAATATGCATGTGTAGGTGTGTAGATGTACATACATATATATGTATACTTGCATATAATATATATGTAAGCAAGCAAGGTGTCAATAAAGGTTTCCAGCTATTTTTCAGAATTAGGATCATCTCACCAGGAGATGCTGCATTCACTCAAACAGACAAGTCGAGTCCCTAATGCATATCAATTAAATATAATCACCAAATAGATTTGATGACTAAAAAGCAACAGGAACCCCTTCAAATGAAGCATTTGATCACTTAAACTTAAAAATTTCTTTGCAATTTTACTGTAGAATTATCTTTGTTTTCTTCAATTCAGTTTTTCCTCTGACTTGATTCTCACTTAAGTTTTCTTTCTTCTCTCTCCTCTTTCAGAAACAAAATAAAAGAGCTCATCTTTCATGCAAAATAATGAGTGATTTTTATTGTTTTAGATAATTCTGATGCCAGATATAAATATAAGCATATCTTATAGAACTAAAATCATATTTCTGTCTTTTTTTTTTTTAGAAAGAAAGAAAAAGAGAGAAAAGAAAGAAAGAGTGAAATAAAGAAAGAAAAAAGAATGTAAGAGAGAAAGAAAGAAGAAGAGAAAGAGGGAGAGAGAACAGGATTCTTGTTCTATTGCCCAGGCTAGAATGCAGTCTAAAAATGGGTATTAAAAACCTCTTTTATGCCAATAATTGTGCTTAACAAT
>CAUYLG010018166.1:0-54936 GCA_963573385.1 Cacajao melanocephalus
CCAGCCTGGGCAACAGAGCAAGCCCGTGTCTCAGAAAGAAAGAAAGAGACAGAGAAAAAAGAAGGAAAGAGAAGGGAAGGGGGAAGGGGAAGGAGGAGGGGGGAAGGGGGAAGGGGAAAGGGGGAGAGGAAGGAGGCAGGAAGGACAGAAGGAAGGGAAGAAGGGAGGGAGGGAGGGAGAGAGGGAGGGAGGGGAAGGGAAGAAAGAAAAGTTAAAACATATTGTTACATTTAGCAAAATATTAAGGCAAGCCAACAGATGAAATTTTTCACTCGTTTTTTTATTTTTTTATTTTTCTTTTTTTTTTTTGAGACAGAGTCTCGCTCTGTCGCCAGGCACCAGGCTGGAGTGCAATGGCACGATCTTGGCTCGCTGCAACCTCCGCCTCCCGGATTCAAGCAATTCTTCTGCCTCAGCTTCCCGGGTAGCTGGGACTACAGGCGCACACCACCACGCCCAGCTAATTTTTTTGTATTTATAGTAGAGACGAGGTTTCACCGTGTTGGCCAGGATGGTCTCAATCTCTTGACCTCGTGATCCACCCACCTCGGCCTCCCAAAGTGCTGGGATTATAGACTTGAGCCACCATGCCTGGCTGAAATATTTCACTCTTATAGAAAGTGTACGCCCTACGTGGTGGCACACACCTGTAGTCCGAGCTACTTGGGAGGCTGAAACAGGAGAATAACTTAAATCTGAGAGGTGGAGGTTGCAGTGAGCCCAGATCACGCCACTGCACTCCAGCCTGGGAGACAGAACCAGACTCTGTCTCAAAAAAACAAAAAACACAACAAAACAACAACAACAAAAAGAAAATGTATGCCCTAAAAATGTGACTATCTGGGGTGCTCTGGAAATGTGGCAAATGCTAGTCTATAGCACTGGTAGTTTCAGGGGTGCAATACTAGCATGTAAGTGATAATTTTTCTCTTTGTACTCACACGTGAAGGGCATCACTTGCCTGCGCACCACCGTGCCAGGGTTTGCAATGACTTCTCCTCCATGGCTGGTCACCTTCTCCCTCCTGATCTCCGTTCTGAGGCCATCACCCCACCCTTGCGTGTTGCATATTCAGATGTCTGTCTGGGTCTGTAGAGGGGTATGAGTAAGAGAACCAAAAGTGTATTTTATTTGCAGTTTTTGATTATACACATTAATCAAACTTATTGCACTGCAAGTTATTTGGCTGCTTATAGTGAGTTACATAACAAACAGACTCTCAATATTTGAATAAGAAGCAAAATACTAGAAAAGTCTGCCTTCCTGACCTGGCTTTCCTATTTCTTTTCTGAGTTGCAATGTAGCTGTTTGAAAATGTCCCTACCATAACTGAATCACTTTGATTAAATTAAAGCGGTAGCAACAGGCTGATGTCTAACATGTTCACGTGTGCCTTCTTTTTTTTTTTTTCCATATACATCAGTTTCATTTGATGGTGGAACGTATGCCTTTTTAAAGAAAATTAATTTTATTTCATAATTTATGTTCTTAAAAGAGAATGTTTATGTAATCACAAAACTTTTTTTCCCAAGTTATTGGTTCCCTGCCACTTTCTATACTGGGGTCAGTACTACAAAAACAAAAGGTACTGAATTGTAGCTAAATACTACTGTTTGGTGGGAGCTCTGGGCCTGAAATCTGCTCTTCTGTTGTCAAAAGATATACCAGGCCAGGCAAGGTGCTCATGCTTGCAATCCCAGCTGCCCAGGAGGGTGAAGCAGGAGGATCACTTGAGCCCATTTGAGGCTTCAGTGAGCTGTCATTGCACCACTGCACTCCAGCCAGGGTGACAGCAAGACACACTCTCTATCTCTCTTTAAGAGACAGGGTCTCAATCTGTGGTCCAGGCTGGAGTGCAGTGATGCAATCATAGCTCACTGTAGCCTTGAACTCCTGGGCTCAAGTGATCCTCCCACCTCAGTCTCCCAAGTAGCTGAGACTGCAGGTGAGAGCCACCACACGCTGCTTGTAGAGACAGGGGACTCACTAAGTTGCGCAGGCTGATCTCAAACTCTGGGCCTCAAGTCATCCTCCTGTCTCAGCCTCCCAGAATGTTGGAATTACAGGTGTGAGCCACCTTGCTTGACTCCTGTCTCTTAAAAAAAAAAAAAGATATACACCGTGGAGGCTGAAAGAAACTAGGAAAGGTACCATCTGTCTCCTCCTGTGCCCATTAGTTCCATGAGAGATAAATGCAGTTTTACTCATGTTTTAAAATATGGGCCAGGAGTGGTGGCTCACACCTGTAATCCCAGCTCTTTGGGAGGCTGAGGCGGGTGGATCACCTGAGGTCAGGATTTTGAGACCAGCCTGACCAACATAGAGAAACCCCGTCTCTACTAAAAATACAAAATTAGCCGGGTGTGGTGGCAGGCGCCTGTAATCCCAGCTACTCGGGAGGCTGAGGCAGGAGAATCGCTTGAACCTGGGAGGTGGAGGTTGCAGTGAGCTGAGATTGTGCCATTGCACTCCAGCCTGGGCAACAAGAGCAAAACTCCATCTCAAAAAAAAAAAAAGAAAAAGAAACATGTTAAGTAAATAAGCCTGGGCAGCAGAGTGAGACTCTGTTTCAAAAAAAAAAAAGAAAGAAAGAAAGCAGGTCCCAATCCTGTTATGTTGCCGGTGTCCACGTTCCAGCTTTTTGCTAATTAACAAAGCCATCCTTTGCATCTTACAAGCTGTTCCCTGCTGTTAGCAAGCTGGCAGGGCACAGTGCCTCACGCCTGTAATCCCAGCACTTTGGGAGGCTGAGGCGGGAGGATCACCTGAGGTCGGGAGTTCGAGACCAGCCTGACCAACATGGAGAAACCTCGTCTCTATGAAAAATACAAAATTAGCTGGGTGTGGTGGCACATGCCTGTAGTCCCAGCTACTGGGGAGGCTGAGGCAGGAGAATCACTTGAACCTGGGAGGCAGAAGTTGCAGTGAGCCAAGATTGTGCCATTGCACTCTAGCCTGGGCAACAAGAGCAAAATCTCTGTCTCAAAAAAAAAAAAAAAAAAAAGTAGCAAGTTATTCTGCTGCACTCCCCAAAAATGTTGCTGGGAAGAACAAGATAGCCCATAAAAAGCTGAAAATTCCTTTCAAGGACTCGGGAACGGAACGTGTGGTACATGCACCACGTTATCTGTTAAAATAGCCAACTGTGCTGAAATCCCCTTTGTGGGGAAAGGTAGAGATTTTCGCAAATGCAAGACAAAATGTTACTTCTCTGGATAAGACCACAGTACCAAGGCCACAGAAAAATAGGTCAGAACCAGAGGAAAGATGAGGGTATATGACCTGAGAAGCAAAGCCTCCTACGGATCCTCACTCTGAGAGTGCCTGGGCATAAGAAGCTGAGTTTCATCAACAGCAGCAGCAAACTCAGAGTGAGAAAAACAGAAAGAAAGTTCTAGTAGCCGCAGAAGTTAGTTGCTTTGACCGTGGGCATGATACCAGAATTTCAGAAGTGACAGAAAAAGCAGGCAGACAGATGGCAGGTGTTTGCTGGAAACCTCAAGCCCTAAGGAAGAGTCGTGACTATGTTATCATCGCTTTTGAACATGTCAGCGACCATAGCTCTCTGTCAGTGAGGAAAAGCCCTGCTGGCCTTTGAGACTGGTGTAAGGGACTGTCCTGCTCTGGGAAACGCGGGAGGGCTTTGAAGAAGAATTTATAAGGTTTTAAGAAAGCGTGGGAACTTGTGTTGGGCTGCATTCAAAGCTGTCCCGGGCCGAATGCGCCCTGCGGGCCAAGGGTTGCACAAGCTTGGCCTAGGGTTTCTTGGTGAGATGAAAGCTATGATAGGGCATTGAAGCCCAAAGCATCATTTTTTCACAATCTTTTTGGTGAGTAACCAATTAGCATTTTCTGCGTGGTTGTTCGGGCATCACAAGAAAAGGGCCTCTTGAGAAAGCCCCGGCTCCTGGGACAACAGCGCAGGTCACGCCTTCAACCTCCAGCCCCTGCAACGCACAAGGACAAAACAGTCGTGCTTTCTGTGGCCAACATGACACCTTTATCACGGCCCATGCATCGCAGAGGGACTCGGGCCGTCTGGCTCCTTCTTATAGTGTGCATTTTCACAGCTCTCGGGCAGGTGCGGGTGAAGCTGGCTCCTTCCCCAGAGAGCATTGATGCATTTCAAATACCAGGATGAAAACTAGTGCCAGTCCATGGAGAGAAGCGACTTCTCAAATGCTGGTGCCTTGCAGATGTTGTGGCCTGAATCTATTTTTTTTTTAAGAGATGGGGTCTGGCTCTGTCACCCAGGCTGGAGCTCAGTGGCATGACCTTGGCTCACTGCAGCCTCGACCTCTTGGGCTCAGGCAATAATCCTCCCACCTCAGCCTCCCAACTAGCTCAGACTACAGGTGCATGTCACCATGCCTGGCAATTTTTTAAATTTTTTGTAGAGACAGGGTCTCACTATGTTGCCCAGGCTGGTCTTGAACTCCCGGCCTCAAGTGATTCTCCCACCTTGGCCTCCCAAATCATTAAGATTACAGTTGTGAGCCATGGCACCCAGCCATGGTCTGAACCCATAACTCACTGTCCTAGTTGTGACCCCAGGAAGCATCAGATTTCCCATGTTAGAGTTTCCGTGGCCGTCTGGTTTAATGGGCTGATGAAGATGCTTCATAGAAGTTCTTAAATTCCCATGATGAGACGTTAGCAATTGAGGCCCTCAAAGAGTTGTCCCCAACAAGCATAAGACAACCCAATGTCTCACCAAAAAAATTTCCTCCAGACTCACTTAAATAGAGAAGCTGAGCTAGGCATGGTGGCTCACACCTATAAGCCCAGCACTTTGGGAGGCCAAGGCAGATGGATCATCTATCGTTAGGAGTTCGAGACCAGCCTGGCCAACATAGTGAAACCCCGTCTCTATTAAAAATACAAAAAGTGGCTGGGTACAGTGGCTCATGCCTGTAATCCCAGCACTCTGGGAAGCCAAGGTGGGCAGATCACCTAAGGTCAGGAGTTCAAGACCAGCCTGGCCAACATGGTAAAACCCTGTCTCTACTAAAACTACAAAAATTAGCCTGGCATAGTGGCAGGTTCCTGTAGTCCCAACTACTCGGGAGGTTGAGGCAGGAGAATCTCTTGAACCTGGGAAGCAGAGGTTGCAGTGAGCCGAGATTGTGCCACTGTACTCCAGCCTGGGTGACAGAGCAAGATTTCATCTCAAAAAAAAACACCAAACAAACAAAAAACAAAATTAGCCTGGTGTGGTGGCAAGGTGCCCGTAGTCCCAGCTACTCAGGAGGCTGAGGCAAGAGAATCGCTTGAACCCAGTCGTAGTGAGCCAAGATTGCATCACTGCACTCCAGCCTGGGCAATAAAGAGATACTCTGTCTCAAAAAAGAAAAAGAAAGATGAAAAAAAAACAGAAGCTGGCCGGGCACGGTGGCTCACCTCTGTAACCCTAGCACTTTGGGAGGTGGAGGTGGAGGATTGTTTGAGCCCAGCGGTTCAAGACTAGCCTGGGCAAAGTAGTGAGACTACGTCTCTACAAAAAATTTAAAAATTGGCCAGGCAAGGTGGTGCATGCTTGTAGTCGCAGCTACCCAAGAGGTTGAGGTGGGAGGATTTTTTAAGCCTAGGAGATGAAGGCTGCGGTGAGCTATGATTGTGCTGCTGTCCTCCAGCCTGCGTGACAGAATGAGACCCTGTCTCTAAAACGAAAGAACAGACGCCCCAGTCTGATGGCAGTGCTTAAAGGACAGGGTCACCGCAGAGAGGCATTTCTACATCACCGTGGAAAGCTTGTGGGAGGAAGTAGATACTGAAGTCATCTTTTTCTGAAGTAATCACTTGTTTGTTCCAGAAAAGGTTAAAATGAATCATCTCTCTCCTGGTGCGTCCTCCCCCAGCCTCCTCCACAGCTCTTATGAGATTCCGGAGCAGAAACAATAAAGGAGTTAACATGGTCACAAGTAACCGGTGGTCACAAAATCATGATCATCAACATAAGATCATTTATATTTTAAAATGTGATTCACCAAAATGAGTGAAACATGCATACACAGGGTCAACAGAGGTTGCCATAGAGACGGTCAGCCATATTGTGCCCAGTTTTATTGTTTGTCATGGTTTGGAAGTGCATTCACTGTAATTCCTGTCTTCCCAGAATACTGAAACCCACACACACACACACAGGCTAGACACAGTCGAGTGAGTGGCATGTTCCTATAAAATTTAGGTTACGCTATTATTTCTTTGTGCTCTTGGAACCATGAAAACTCAGAGCTGCAGGAGCTCTCTGTTCAGAGGCTCATTCAACGTATGACCTTCCCAGCTGTAGAGAATGAGATCAAGGCCAGAAATGGAGGTTAGGAGGAAGGCTCTGACCCGAACCCGAGTACGCTCCTTTTCTCAAGAGCAAGATGGTATGGAAGAGACACGGGAAATGCGACCTTCAGACCAAGGAAGGATTTGGTGACACTTGAGAATGATGTCTATGACACATAAAGCCCCTTTTTCAGGACATTACGGAGCTCTGGGATGTGAATTTTTCCTTTATCTCTATCTAATTCACTCATCTAAATGCTTTAAGAGTGCAAATATCAGTACGGACACAGTGGCTTGTGCCTGTAATCCCAGCACTTTGTGAGGCCGAGGTGGGTGGATCACAAGGTCAAGGGATAGAGATCATCCTGGCTAACATGGTGAAACCCCATCTCTACCAAAAATACAAAAATTAGCTGGGCATGGTGGCACATGCCTGTCATCCCAGCTACTTAGGAGGCTGAGGCAGGAGAATCTCTTGAACCCAAGAGGCAGAGGTTGCAGTGAGCCAAGATCGAGCCTCTGCACTCCAGCCTGGGCAACAGGGCAAGACACTGTCTCGGAAAAAAAAAAAAAAGACTGCAAATATCACTTTTTGAAGTTATACTTTCAGTGAAAGTGTTAAGTGACTGCTGTAGTTTTTAAAATTGTGTTTCCAGGCTGTGCACCGTAGCTCGTGCCTGTAATCCTAGCACTTTGGGAGGCTGAGGCAGGTGGATTGCCTGAGCTCAGGAGTTTGAGACCAGCCTGGGCAACACAGTAAAACCCTGTATCTACTAAAATACAAAAAATTATCCGGGTATGGCAGCATGCTCCTATAATCCCAGCTACTTAGGAGGCTCAGGCAGGAGAATCACTTGAACCCAGGAGCTGAGACCACACCACTGCACTCCAGCCTGGGCGACAGGAGCAAAACTCTGTCTCAAAAAATATCACTTTTTGAAGTTATACTTTCAGTGAAAGTGTTAAGTGACTGCTGTAGTTTTTAAAATTGTGTTTCCAGGCTGTGCACCGTAGCTCGTGCCTGTAATCCCAGCACTTTGGGAGGCTGAGGCAGGAGGATTGCTTGAGTCCAGAGTTTGAGACCAGCTTGGGCAACAGAGGGAGACCCTGTCTCTACAAAAATTAAAAATTAGCCAGATGTGGTGGCGCATACTTGTAGTCCTAGGTACTCAGGAGGCTGAGGTAGGACGATTGCTTGAGCCCGGCAGGTCAAGCCTGCAATCATGATTGTTCCTGGGTGAAAAAGTGAGAGATCCTGCCTCAAAAAAAAAAAAAAAAAGCTCCCTGGAGAGCACAGCAGCTGTGGAATCAGTACACTCTCTCCTTGCATGCTCAGATATAGTCAACAACAAGTAACACATGGACTGAATACATTTCCTTGTTATCTATTTAATTCAGTAAATCCCATCAAAGTAGCATCAGACCCTCCTTACTGGGGTCTGATGCTACTGAGCAGTTCACTGGCCTATCATCTCCAAGTTTCTGTTGCAGCTTTTTTTTTTTTTTTGGTGAGACAGAGTCTCACTCTGTCGCCCAGGCTGGAGTGTAGTGGCACGATCTCGGCTCACTGCAACCTCTGCCTCCCAGGTTTAAGTGATTCTCCTGCCTCAGCTTCCCGAGTAGCTGGGATTACAGGCACCCGCCACCATATTCGGCTAATTTTTTTATTTTTAGTAGAGACGGGGTTTCACCATGTTGGCCAGGCTGGTCTCGAACTCCTGACCTCAAGCGATCCACCCACCTAGGCCTCCCAAAGTGCTGGGATTACAGGTGTGAGCCACTGCACCCAGACTCTGTTGCAGCTTTCTGCTGTTTTAACATCAGAAGAGATGTAAGCTTTGGAATATGATTATTACAAACTCTCTTCATTCTCCAAATACACAAAATAATCTTCTTCTTCTTTAGCTTCTTTTCCTGTCAATAAAGTGATCCACCTGAACGCTGGCTATTTCCACAACAGCACAATCTGAGGCTTTTCGTGTTTCTAAGTCCTGTGAAGATGGGGAGGCAGTCCTGTGGCTGTGGTGGTTGTGGGAGGTAGGAACGGAGCCATGGACGAACACACTGTACCAGTCAAAGCAGGTGACATTCCCTCTCTGCTCCAGCAACGGAATAACAACCTCTAGCTTTTTGATTCTGGATTAAGACAAACAGCTACTGCAAATAGCTGAAACTTGAAAAAAAAAATCCTAGAGAAAGTCAGTTAGTGGCCGGGCACAGCGGCTCATGCCTGGAATCCCAGCACTTTGGGAGGCTGAGGCAGGTGGATCATGAGGTCAGGAGTTTGAGACCAGCCTACCCAAGAAGGTGAAACCTCATCTCTACTAAAAATACAAAAATTAGCTGGGCATGGTGGTATGGCCCTGTAGTCCCAGCTACTAGGGAGGCTGAGGCAGGAGGATCACTTGAACACAGGAGACAGAGGTTGAAGTGAGCCGAGATTGTACCTCTGCACTCCAGCTTGAGCGACAGAGTGAGACTCTGTCTCAAAAAAGAAATAAAAAAAAGAAGGGCAAAGAAACCGAATAGACATTTCTCAAAAGAAAACATATGAACGACCAACAGGTATATAAGAAAAATGCTCAGTATCACTAATCATCAGTGAAACACAAATCAAAACCACAATGAGATATCACCTTATACCTGGTAGAATGGCTATTATCAGAAAGGCAAAAGATAACAAGTGCTGGTGAGGATATGGCAAAAAGGGAACTCTTGCAGGCTGTTGATGGGAATGTAAATTAGTATTGCCATTATGGAAAAGTGTATGGAGATTCCTCAAAAGGTTAACAATAGAACCACCATATCATCCAACAAACCCACCACTGGGTATATATCCAAAGGATGTGAAATCACGTTGAAGAGATATCTGCACTCTCATGCTTATTGCAGCGCTATTCACAATAGCCAAGAAAGAAAGAAAGAGACAATGAAATGCATCCCAGAACAAAAGCTCCAGGTTACTTACAGGAATACAAAAATATCCAGCAACCAATGAGGTAAAATGCACAATGTCTGAGAGCCAACCAAAGATGACCAGGAATGTCTTTGAAGGGAAAAAGGACTCATAATGAGGAGAATAATCAATCAATCAAAACGGACTCATAACTGACAAGGATGTTAGAATTAGCAGTGAAGGACATTAACACACTTATTATTATAACTTTATGTGTGATATAGTGAATAGGCCGGGCGCGGTGGCTCATGACTATAATCCCAGCACTTTGGGAGGCCGAGGCGGGTGGATCACCTGAAGTCGGGAGTTTGAGACCAGCCTGACCAACACGGAGAAACCCCATCTGTACTAAAAATACAAAACTAGCCGAGTGTGGTAGCGCATGCCTGTAATCCCAGCTACTCAGGGGGCTGAGGCAGGAGAATTGCTTGAACCTGGGAGGCAGAGGTTGCAGTGAGCCAAGATATGTCATTGCACTCCACCCTGGGCGACAAGAGCAAAACTCTGTCACAGCAACAACAACAACAGAGTAAGTATACATTTGGTCTTTCTTCCTGGTTCCTAGCACAGAGCTCTTAAAACTCTTGTAATTTCCTGAATGACGAGGTGAGAGGATCATCTTGTTATTCATAACATGCCTCTTTCAATCATCCCTGAGTTTATGCTAATGAGGCTACTCTCCGAGAGCCCCTAGATAGCTTCAGATAAGGGCTGCTTGCCAGCCCCACCCTGGGCCACTGGAGAGGGGAAAGAGTCTGGAGATTGAGGTAATCATCCATCTCCAGCCAATGGCTTCATCAACCATGCCTACATGATGAAAAGTCCATAAAAACCCCTGAATGAAGGGTTTGGCAGGTTTCTGGGTTGGTAAACACATCAGCGTGCTAGGAGGGTGCCCCTTCCATATCTAGTCCTATACATCTCTTCCATTTAGCTGTCCCTGAGTTGTATCCTTTATAATAAACCAGTCATAGGCCTGGCACGGTGGCTTACGCCTGTAATCATAGCACTTTGGGAGGTCCGGGCAGGCAGATCACGAGGTCAAGGGCTCGAGACCATCCTGGCCAACATGGTGAAACCCCGTCTCTATTAAAAATACAAAAATTAGCTGGAGATGGTGGCATGCACCTGTAGTCCCAGCTACTTGGGAGGCTCAGGTAGGGGAATCACTTGAACCCTGGAGGTGGAAGTTGTAGTGAGCTGAGATCGCGCCATGCACTCCAGCCTGGATGACAGAGCAAGGCTCCGTCTCAAAATAAATAAATAAATAAATAAATAAATAAATAATAAATAAACCAGTCATAGTAAATGAAGTGCCTTCCTGAGTTCTGTGAGCCATTTTAACAAATTATCCAACCCGAGGAAGGAGTTGTGGGAACTCCTGATGTATAGCCGATCAATCAGAAGTATGAGAGGCCTGGAGTTTTCAATTGGTGTCTCAAGTGGAGGCAGTTTTGTGGGACCAAGCCCCTAATTTTTGTGGTCTGACACCAATTTCAGGTAGTTAGTGTTAGAATTGAATTGAATCATTGGACACCCAGTTGGCATCTGGAGAGTTGGCAAACTGGTTGTTGGTATGGAAAAAACCCACACATTTGGTGTCAGAAGTGTTCTGAGGAAAAGCAGTTCAGAGTATACCATATGCTAAAAAAGTTAAATAGAGACATTGAGGATATAAAAAATACATTGAATGGAATTAATAGCACATTAGACATTGCAGAAGGAAATATTAGTTAACTTGAAGGCATAGCAATAAAAACAACTGAAAACAAAACACACAGAGAAAAAAACTCCAAAAAATGAAAAGAGCATCAACAAGCCATAGGATTTCAGGCAGCCTAATTTACGAGAACTTTGGATCCATGAAGGAAAATAGAGGAGAACTTCAGACAAAAAAAATTTGGCTGGGTGCAGTGGCTCATGCCTGTAATCCCAGCATTTTGGGAGGCCAAGGCAGATAGATCACTAGGTCAGGAGTTCAAGACCAGCCTAGCCAAGGTGGTGAAACCCCGTGTCTACTAAAGAGACCAAAATTAGCCAGGCATGGTGGCGGGCACCTGTAATCCCAGCTACTTGGGGGCTGAGGCAGAAAATTGCTTGAACCCAGGAGGCGGAGGTTGCAGTGAGCCGAGATCGCACCCCTGCACTCCAGCCTGGGAAACAGAGCAAGACTCTGTCTCAAAAAAAATTTTTTTTGAAGATATACGGGCCAGAATTTTTGCAAATTTGATAAACATCAGAAATCTACAGACCCAGGAGGCTCAAAAGATCCCAAGAACATGAAGAAAATTACACCAAGGCATACCATCATCAAATTGCTCAAAACCAGTGCTAAAGAAGAAATCTTAAATGCAGCCAGTGAGAAAAATGGGACATGTTATATGCATAGGAACAAAGAGAAGGATGACATCAGATTTCTCACTTGAAACAATGCAAACAAGAAGACAGGGAAGCGACTGGGTGCGGTGGCTCACGCCTGTAATCCCAGCACTTTGGGAGGCCAAGGCAGGTGGATCACCTGAGGTCAGAAGTTCGAGACAGCCTGGCAAACATGGTGAAACCCTGTCTCTAATAAAAATACAAAAATTAGCTGGGTGTGATGGCACACGCTTGTAGTCTCAGCTACTCAGGAGGTTGAGACAGGAGAATCACTTGAACCCAGGAGGTTGAAGCTACAGAGAGCCGAGACTGCACCACTGCACTCCAGCCTGGGTGAGACAAAGCAAGACTCCTCAAAGAAAAAAAAAAAAGGCTAGGTGCAGTGCCTCACTCCTGTAATTCCAGCACTTTGGGAGGCTGAGGCAGGTGGATCACCTGAGGTCGAGAGTTCAAGACCAGCCTGACCAACATGGAAAAATCCCGTCTCTACTAAAAATGCAAAATTAGCCTGGTGTGGTGGTGCATACCTGTAATCCCAGCTACTCAGGAGGCTGAGGCAGGAGAATCGCTTGAACCCGGGAGGCAGAGGTTGCGGTGAGCCAAGATCGCGCCATTGCCCTCCAGCCTGGGCAAACGAGCGAAACTCCATCTCAGAAAAAAAAAAATATCTCCAAAGTACTAAAAAAAATTTTAACAACTTTCAACCTATAATTCTATACTCCTGAAAATATCTTTCAAAAAATAAGGTGAGACGTCACTGTGGCTTTTTGCAGAGACCCTGTCTCTATAAAAAATTGTATTTCATGGGTATAAAATCCCAGTGCTTTGGGAGGCAGAGGTGGAAAGAGTGCTTAAGCCTGGGAGTTCAAGGCTGCAGTGACCTATGATTTTGCCACTGCACTCCAGCCTGGACGACAGAGACTCTATGTCTTAAAAAACAGTGAAGACTTTTTCAGACACGCAAAAACAGAAAAAATGAACCCACTTATGCCTGAGGTTGCAATTTTTTGAATTTTAGCCATCAGACCTTGGCAATGGCCTTGAGCAGGAGGATATAAATAACTCACACATGTTGAGTGTTCCAATAGTGAAACACTAGGCATAAATGTGTTTTAATCACCAGTAGATCTGTACTACAAGACATCTCCAAGGACATCCTTCAGACAAAAGGAAAATGATGCCAGATAGAATCAGGAATGAAGAGCACTGGAAATGATAACTCATGGGTAAATACATATGATTCTTTTTCTTATTATTTAAGTCTCTTTAAAAGGTAATTGACAGGCCAGGTGCAGTGGCTCATGCCTGTAATCCCAGCACTTTGGGAGGCCAAGGCAGGCGGATCACCTGAGGTTGGGAGTTCGAGACCAGCCTGACCAACATGGAGAAACCTCATCTCTACTAAAAATACAGGCCGGGTGCGGTGGCTCATGCCTGTAATCCCAGCACTTTGGGAGGCCAAGGCAGGTGGATCACAAGGTCAGGAGTTCAAGACCAGCCTGGCCAAGATGGTGAAACCCTGTCTCTACTAAAAATACAAAAATTATCCAGGCAAAGTGGCAGGTGCCTATAATCCCAGCTACTTGGGAGGTTGAGGCAGGAGAATCGCTTGAACCCAGGGGGCGGAGTTTGCAGTGAGCCGAGATTGCACCACCGCACTCCAGCCTGGGCAACAGAGCAAGACTCCATCTCAAAAAAAAAAAAATAATTAGCTGGGCGTGGTGGCACATGCCTGTAATCCCAGCTACTCGGGAGGCAGAGGCTGGAGAATCACTTGAACCCGGGAGGCAGAGGTTGCAGTGAGCCAAGATCATGCCATTGCATGCCTGCCTGAGCAACAAGAGCAAAATTTTGCCTCAAAAAAAAAAAAAAAAAAAATATAATTGACTGTTTAGGCTGAGAGCTGTGGCTCAAGCCCATAATTCCAGCACTTTGGGAGGTTGAGGCAGTCACATCATTTGAGCCCAGGAGTTTGAGACAAGACTGGGCAACATGGCAAAACCTCATCTCCTCCCAAAATACAAAAATTAGCCAGGCATGGCCAGGCATGGTGGCTCATGCCTGTAATCCCAGCATTTTGGGAGGCCGAGGTGGGTGGATCACTTGAGGTCAGCAGTTTGAGACCAGCCTGACCAACATGGTGAAACCCCGTCTCCACTAGAAATACAAAAATTAGCCGGGCATGGTGGCGCATGCCTGCAATCCCAGCTTCTCGGGAGGCTGAGGCAGAATTGCATGAACCCGGGAGGCGGAGGTTGCAGTGAGCTGAAATTGTTCCACTGCACTCCAGCCTGAGTGACAGAGCAAGACTCTGTCTCAAAAAAAAAAAAAAAAAAAAATTAGCCAGGCATGGTGGCATGCATCTGTGCTCCCAGCTACTCAGGAGGCTGAGGTCAGGGGAATCACCTGAGCTGAGGGAGATTGAGGCTCAGTGAGCCATAATCACACCACTGCACTCCAGCCTGGGCGACAGAGTGAGACCCTGTCTAAAAAAAAAAAAAAAGATAATTGACTGTTTCAATAAAAATCACAATGTATTTTGGGGTTTATAACATATGTAAAAGTAAAATGCATGATACAACAGCATAAAGGCTGAGCAAGGAGAAATAGAAGTATAGAAGTACACTAAACATCTTATACTATATGGAAAGTGGCATATATCACTTGTAGGTAGACTATGGTAAGTTAAAGGTGAATACAATAAACCCTAAAGCAATCGGTAAAATAAAACCAACAGTTGGCTGGACGTGGTGGCCCATGCGTGTAATCCCAGCAGTTTGGGAGGCTCAGGTGGGAGGATCACTTGAGCCCAGAAGTTTGAGACCAGCCCTGGCAACATAGCGAGACCCCGTCTCTACAAAAAGTAAAAAACATTAGCTGGGCATGGTGGCACATTCTTGTAGTCCTAGCTACTTGGAAGGCTGAACTGGGAAGATCACTGGAGCCCAGGAGGTCAAGGCTGCAATGAGCCATAATTGCACCACTGGACTCCAGCCTAGGCAACAGAGCAAAACCCCATCTCTAAAAATTAAAAAAGAACCCAAACCAAAATCCAAGAGTTATAGTTGATAAGCCAAGAAAAGATAAAGTGGGCAAGGCATAGTGGAGTGGCTCATGCCTATAATTTCAGCCACTTAAGAGGCTAAGGCAGGGAAGATCCCTTGAGCCCCGGAGTTTGCAATCAGGCTGCGCAAGATAGTGAGATCCTATATCCAAATACAAAGAAAGAAACAAAGAAAAAAATCCATGTTGTGCGTGAAAAGACAAAAACAAACAACAAACCCATAACACACAAGAGGAGTGATGTCAGCAAAATGGAAGACTAGGAGGCTCCAGGCTCTGGTTCCTTAACAGAAATATCAAAAAGCAGGCAGAATTGTTAGAGTTAACTCTGTCAGAGCTCTGGAAAATAGTTGATATGGTTTAGACTTGTGTCCCCGCTCAACTCCCATGTCGAATTGCAATCCCCAGTGTTGGAGGAGGGGCCTGGTAGGAGGTGATTGGATCATAGGGGCAGATTTCCCCCTTGCTGTTCTCATGATAGTAAGTTCTGATGACATCTGGTTGTTTAAAAGTGTGTGGCACCTTGCCGCTTCACTCTCTTCCTCCTGCTCCAGGCAAGACGTGCCTGCTTCCCCTTCACCGTCCATCGTGATTGTAAGTTTCCTGAGGCCTCCCAGCCATACTTCCTATACAGCCTGCAGAACCATCAACCAAATAAGCCTCTTTTCTTTATAAATTACCCAGTCTCAGGTATCTTTTTATAGCAGTGCAAGAACAGACTAATACAATGGTCAAAAGTTTACAACTGTCCAACCAAGAAAACAGCCATCTTCAAAATGGGAGTATTGAGACATTTTTACTTGCCCTTCCCCCCGTCTGCTTGGCACAATGGCAGTCTTGGTCAGCCTCAAAGCAGCTGCCTTGTTCCCAGTTCCCTTCCTTGAACTGGAGGGAGCAGAGATCTTATTTGCAAATTGTTGCGTACGTGCTTTGTATTTGCCCACCTCTTCTGTATTCCTTTATTCTTGTGTTCTTCTGGATTGTTATTCATTCTATTCTGTTTAAAAGTTATTTTTTTTGAGACAAGAGTCTTGCACTGTCGCCCAGGCTGGATGGAGTGCAGTGGCGCGATCTCAGGTCACTGCAATTTCCGCCTCCCAGGTTCAAGTGATTCTTTTTGCCTCAGCCTCCCAAGTAGCTGGGATTACAGGCACCCACCACCATACCCAGCTAATTTTGTGTGTGTGTGTGTGTGTGTTTTTAGTAGAGACAGGGTTTCACTATGTTGGCCAGGCTGGTCTTGAACCCCTGACCTCAGGCAATGTGCCAGCCTCAGCCTCCCAAAGTGCTGGGATTACAGGTGTGAGCCACCATGCCCAGCAGATGGCTTATTTATGTCCAGATTCCTGCGGCAGGTGTTCAGTGTCGTCTGGGGTGAGGTCGGAGGGAACCTGCCTGGTGCGGGAGCTCGGGTCATGATGGGAGAGGGGGCTGACTACTGGGACCACACACACACAACCCATTTGTCCTGGCAGGCTGGCCGGTCTGCCAAGTGCATGTACCATCTCCAAAGGAGGTCTCAGGGTGATGAAATCTCAGAAGACACTTCTGGGGGTCTATGAGGTGGTCTGGAGAATGCATCCTTTTTTTGAGATGGGGTCTTGCTCTGTGGCCCAGACTGGAGTGTAGTGGCACGATCATAGCTCACTGCAACCTCAATGTCCAGGGCCCAAGTGATTCTCCTGCCTTGGCTTCCCAAAATGTTGACATAACAGGTAATACCCAGCCTGAGAGGAGTATTTTTATGTCCCCAAACCACAAATTTGCCCACATGGATGCATTCGTTCCATGTGCTCCACTTCCACATTGCTGTAGAGAAGCTTGTGTCTGTAGAATGAGTAGCAGTTCTGGGTCCAGACAAGCCAAACGCCCCCTCCAGGGACTGACTCCAGGGTGGCGTACGAGGATACTGACCTCCTGACAGGCCCTGAGCAACTCTGTGACCTCTGTACCTATGACAACTCTTGTATGAGATTGTTGCGAGGATTACATATCAATATTTGGAAAATGCTTTGGAAAAAACTGGGCACGCCATCGATGCTTGGAATCATGCCTGGCACTTACAACAGCGGCACCTGGCCCACAGCTGGAGCTCACTAAGTACTCAGAGCTGCACCTATCACACATCTGGCCTTTGATAAGCACACAGGACACAGGCACAAAACTGGTGCTTAGTTAGGTCCAGGAGAAAAAAAAAACACACTGCTGAGCGGGGAGCAGACTGGCACTTTATATATACACACACTCGGCAGAAGGTACAGGGACTCAATAAGAAAATACACTCTGTTCAGGTGAACCCCCATCACCACCCACGCAGAACACTCTGGGCTGAGGAGAAGGAAGGGCACAACCATAAATAAAGACTAGGAGGGAGGGTCACTGCTGGAAGGGCAAACACAGGCGGGGCGCGCACTGCCAGGAGGAAACAGGATCTGTTCTTTCCCGGGAGAGAGCGAAGCAGCGGCACAGGAAAACAGTAGCTACGACTAAGCCTGCAATGCCTGGCGGGGGCACCTAACACGAATAAGAGAAGAGGGACGGACACGAGAAGCGAGATTGCAGAAAGGGCTTTCTTTTCTGTGGCAGGACCCAGCCAAGGCTCTCAATTAACATCCATAAAATCAGAGCTGGGTGGGGAGCTGCAGGCAGGGGAGGCTGGGGCGCCAGATGAGCCATCTGGGGACAGCAGGCGTCGTGCCACGTCCTGGCGTTGGTAGAAGAGGACATAGGCTGCCTTGGACTGCGGGGAGAGGACAGGAGTCAATGTGGATTATGGAGGTGGGGAGGTGGAGTCAGAAGGGAAGATGGGGAGGAGAGAGGATGGAAGTCACACCTCAATCTGATTCTCATTCACAGGCGAGACGCTGTTGTCATCAAAGTAGTGCCACTGCCCGCTGTCCTTGTTGCAGGCAAATGTTGTGTCTGAAAGGGAGGGACAGTTATCCTCACCCACCCTTCCTGCCTCTCAGAAGTGACCAGACTCACTCTGACACGCCTCCCACTACGATAACCTCACCACTGGCTCACATCCCTAGTCACCCACTGGGAAAGTCCTGACCAACCCCAGCCCAGAACCCCTAGAATAGGCCCCGCCCACAGCCTGGCACATACAGTGTCCATCACGCATGCCCCCATAATGGTTGGAAACTGCAATGAGGTCATATTTGTACAGCTCCGGATTCGACTCATTCTGCGGCTTAATGACAAACTCGGAGAAGTCCAGGTCCCTGTGGATGGGGAGAGGGTTAATACTGGCACACCCCCTCCTTTCCCTGCCTTCCCCCAGCCATCCTCTCTCTGGCCCTGACCGGATAGGAAACTCCACAAGGGTGTCCAGCTTCTCTCGGGAGAACTTGGTGTAGGAAAAGCGTTTCAGGTGGATGATGAGGATCTCAGGCAGCATCCACAGATCCAGCTTCTTGGTGGCCAGCTGGTGCTGCTTGCAGGAGGGGCAGTACCTACAGACAGAGCCCCAATCAGCAAACAAACTTTTTCTTTTTCTTTTTGAGACAGAGACTCTCTGTCGCCCAGGCTGGAGTACAGTGGCGCAATCCTGGCTCACTACAGCCTCTGCCTCTGGGTTCAAGCGAATTCTCCTGCCTCAGCCTCCTGAGTAGCTGGGATTAAAGGCATGCACCACCATGCCCGGCTAATTTTTGTATTTTTAGTAGAGATGGGGTTTCACCATCCACCCTCCTCGGCCTCCCAAAGTCCTGGGATTACAGGTGTGGGCCACTGCACCCAGCTGAAACAGACTTTTTCTGAGCACCTACTGCGTGCCCTTTGTACCACCTGACTCTCATGTGCCACGTCTCACTCACAGAGACACTGCTCTTACTATTAGCCCATCTAATATTCTACTTTGCTCTGTTCCTGTTAAAATCCTTTCACTCACTTGTCAAGTGCTTACTGATTATCTTTTGTATATACATTCATGCTATTTTTTGTATTTTTGTTTGGTTTCTGCTCCATGAGATGCTAGTCTTATTTCAGAACCCACCTCTATCCCTCTAGTTTCCTCTCTTCCTATTTTAGTCACTCATTCATTCACCAGGTATTTATTGACTGCCTGTTTAACCCTTTAGAACTATTTTGTATTTCTGTTCCATTTCTGCTCCACGGACATGCTGCCACCCAATATAGTAGTTCCACCCCATGACACCCCCACAAGCCCCGCTCTGGCCCCTCACCAGGGGTTTTCCTTCTCCAGGGTCTCCACAGTGGTGAAGAGCTCAATGCACTCCTGCAGCCGCACGGGAGCCTTCTTCATCACGTACCCGACGCAGTCATGCTTCACGTAGCCCTAGGGTTGGGTGAGCAGACGGCCGGGTGGCCGGGTGTGAGGATGGGTAGAGGGGACTGGGGGCCCAGGGGTGGGAGACACACGCCAAGTGGGTCAGAGCACCAACTTTGAAGCTAGGAACCTCAGGCCCTGGAGCTCTCAGTAGGTGTTCAGGCCCCAAGGCCAGGCTTGAGCTGGAGCTCTTGGCTCTCTGTTCCTGGCTGGAGGAATTGTGGGCAGGACGTATGAAGAGTTGAGGGGTGAGAACTGGAGGTGCCCCCCATCCCTGGGATCTTGTTTACCTCAGCCTCCGCCTCGTCATAGTAACGCTTCTTCATCTCCGGCTCCCAGTCGATAGCAATGTACGGCTGGGCTGGGGGGCGAGGGAAGAGGTGGTCATGGATGCTGCTGCCAGGAAATCTCCCCTCCGGTGTCCCCAGCCCTGGCTAACAGCCAAAGGAGATACCATGGACTTCTTCAGGGGAGGTTGTGCGGTCGCTGGTCCCATTGGAGTTCACCGTCTGCAGGGTGAACAGCTGCTTGCGCCGTCGCCTTGGGGGCCACTGAGATGTGCCAAGGCAGTTGTCCAGAAGGAATGGGCACCTGTTGGTGACTCCAGAGCTGGGCCCAGGCTGCTCTGGCTCAGGCTCTCGGAGGCTGCCCCCAGTTGAGGGCCCGGGGATGTCATCTTTATCTTCCTCATCCTCTTCTAGGGCAGGAGGATGTGAGATGGGAAGGTGTGAGCCTCAAGTGCTAAGCTGCAATCACATCTAGATGAACCCTGTGTGGGTCAGACCTCTCCCAGACCCCCCTGCCCACTGACTGTCAGTCCCTCACCCCCACTCAGGCCATGGCATGACTTGTACAGACCCTCATCCTTGTCGACCCTCTCTCCCGCCTCTCCCTCACCTTTCTCATCCCCATCGTCCTCATCATCTGAGCTGGGTTTGGTCACGTAGCGTCTGCGACAGAGCAGAGGAGACTCCCAAGGCAGGGGTACAAGGACAGTGGGGTTAGGGCCCGAGATTTTACTTAGATGATAATGGGAAGCGACTGGTAGACCCAAACATAAACCGTTCTGAATCTGAGGTGTGAGAGTGATGAGCGGGTGACGCGTTAATGTATGAAGAGGCCAACACTGTCAGCAGTGGCCTGAAAATGAAGGAACTTGTGTGCCTGTCAAGAGGTGTGGAGTGTGATTAGCCGGGCATGGTGGTGGGCGCCTGTAATCACAGCTATTTGGGAGGCAGAGGTAGGAGAATTGCTTGAACCTGGGAGATGGAGGTTGCAGTGAGCCAAGATCGCACCACTGTACTCCAGCCTGGGTGACAGAGCAAGACTCTGTCTCCAAAAAGAAAAAAAGTGTGGAGTTTGGACTTTTGGTCTAATAAGCTGCTGCTGGACAGACACATGCTGGCCTGGTTGTAACTTCTCATCAGGGAAGGGCTCTCAGGAGTGACTTCTGAGTGCAAGATGAGAGGGGAGAATCCTGGTAACACAATGCTTTGTGTGCCATGGTAAAGATTCTGGATTTTAGGCACAATGAAAATTTGTCAGCAGAAAGACAAAAAACCGAGACTCTCCCAGAGAGACAACTGAAGACAAGATGAAGTTGTCTGTGTTTTGTGCATCTTGTTCACCTCTGTATCACCAGCACCCAAGAGAGGCAGTAGCAACGCCAGAGGTCTACAGAAAGAAAACCCCTAGAAGTTCTTCTACGGCCATGTTAAATTTGGACTGTCTTTTGCTTGTTGCAGGGGAGGTGTCAAATAAGCAGCTAAACACCCAAGTCGGAGTTCAGACCCCACCATTCCCCCCGCCCTGCCCCGGGAAGAGGACACTTACGAGAGCCGGTACATCAGGACGTTATACAGGCCCTCCCAGGTAAACCGGTCCCGGGGCACCGACACCAGGAGGGGGTGCCCAAAAAGCATCAGGCCATAGTAAGAGTTGTTGTAGTCACGGGCAGGGGTGCGCTCCCGCAGGTAGACAGGAACCACGATGTCCTCTCTAGAGCCCTCGATGGCCTCAATGCGGCCTGACACCTCATAGCTGTGGGGGGTGGATGGCAGGCACACCTGATCAGGGCCCCCTGAGACTCCCTGACTCTGCCCTGGCTGCCCCACCCAGTCATCCTCACAGCCTGAAGGTATTTTTATTTTTATTTATTTATTTATTTTTTGAGATGGAGTTTCACTCTATCACCCAGGCTGGAGTGCAGTGGCGTGATCTCGGCTCACTGCAAACCTTGCCTCTCGAGTTCAAGCAATTCTCCTGCCTCAGCCTCCCAAGTAGCTGGGATTACAGGTGCATGCCACCACACCCGGCTAATTTTTGTATTTTAAATAGAAACAGGATTTCACCATGTGAGGCCCGCACTAAAGGAAGGAGCTCAGCTCAGCATCCGGTACAAGGAGCAGCCTCCTAAGTGCTGAATGAGAGAAATAAGAAACAGTAGCCTCCCTCCTTTAATGAGGAAGAAAACACCCAAAGACACTCTGTATAAGTTTCTGTTGCCCCACCCCACTGGCAACCTCAAGCCCCCTGCCCAGGCAAGTGGCTGAAGCTCTCCACAGCACAGGTGCCCAGTGAACAAGGCAGAGGAGGGAGAAGAGAACGTGGTTAAGGCAAGACCATACAAAAGGAAGTGGACCAAGTTCCTGAGGAACCGCCATCTCCCCGTCATCCCCACTCACACGAAGATATCATCGCGGTCCAAGATGCTGCTCAGAGGCTCCTCCAGCTGGTAGAGCTTATAGAAGCGGTGACTGAAGACATCAGCCACCATCATCTGGGAATGGGATATAGAGAGGGGGCCATCAGTTGGCAAGGTCTCCCCAGGCCCTTCCACCTCCTTGCCCCAGAATTCCAGCCAGCCTCCGTCTGCAGTCTCACCCTCTCTGGCGAGATACCCGTGTGCTTGGACAGAGCCACACATAGGTCTGAGATCTTGCCTTTCTTGGGGACCACGAGCCGGTGCTGAGGGAGAAACAGTATCCACAAAAGACCAAAAGGGCTTGTGGTGAGTTAATGCAGGAAGCCTTGAGCTATGGCAGCTTATCAAACTCTGACTCTGTGTCCCTCATCACGTCCCCAGGCCCCCAGTGCCCCATACCTGCTCAGGCTTGCGGCGAGGATCCATGGGGATAAAGAAGACCTCCAAGACCCTCTTGTGGCTGATAGGCAGTGGAACACTGAGGTAGCAGAAGGGGTCGAAGGTCACAGATACGTTGCCACAATCGGGGCACACCAGCGTGGACTTGAAGAGGCCATGGAAAGTGTCCACGATCACAGAATCGTTCCGCCGTTTGTGGTTCTGCCAGGCCTCCTGTGCCACCTCCTGTTGACAGAGTCATGGTGGACAGTGGGGCTTGCCCAGGGTAGGAGGAAACGATGACTTGGGGTGGATTCAAATGGGGTTAAGGGGAAGGCCACTGCTAAAGTCCAGAGGCAGAGCTCCAGCTAGGGATATACGGAGACTATGTTCACTGTCAAGACTCGGGGTCATTTAGGGCAGGAGACGGGGCTGAGGTTCACTCTGGGTTGAGTGTGGGGGCTGATATGGTATTGGAGCTAAGGTTAGGAGTGAGGCTGGAGTTGAGGTAAGGGTAGAGAAACAGAAAATGGTGGCGTGTTAGCTATCCCAGGGAGGCCAGCAAATCCCCGAGGCAGAAGTCTCAGTGGTGTTAATGGGACGGAGAATGCTGGGGGCAGTCTACCTGATCAGGCCGCCCGGCAGCATCGCACAGCTCCACATACTCCTTCTTCTTCACCCGATTAAGGTCCTCATGCAGCCCGTCCAGGAGGAATGACAGCAGCTCCTGAGAGTCATGCTGCTGGTAGCCCAGAAACTGGGACGCAAAATGGCCGACCTTGTTCTAAAAAGATGGGCAGGGTCATCAGAGTGAGAGAGAGTTAGAAGAACCAAGAGAAGTAGGGGGTTGGGGTGCCCGGGGTTGAGTCACACCTTGAACACATGTGGCACGATGGAGCGGTGGTGGCCAGACCACGCCTGCTTCACCAGGTCTGCATAGGCCTCTGCGATCTCACCCTTCATGCCCAGTGGGTTGCGGAAGTTGAGCTCCTCCAGGTAGCAGTTGTTGAGGAAGTACTCAGTGAGCTGTGGCACGTTGCTGAGGCACTGCAGGGGCCAGGGGTCAAGCGAATGAGGCAGAGGGGAGACAGACGGTGGCCAAAGTGAGGATACAGAAAAAGAAGCCAGGAGGGAAGAGACAGGAAAATGGGGGAGAGAAAGGGAAGTAAGGAGAGAGAGGAGCAGGAGAGTAGGGAAGAGAAGGCATTAGGATTTCACGAGAAGGAAGAACGTGGGAGCAGGGGAGAGAAGAGGGAAAACGAGGGCAAGTTGGGAGAAGAGGCTGATAGTTCAGGAATGAATGTGGGCGTGTCACTGACTTGTGGGGCCTTAACTTTCAGCCTGACCCCTTGCCCTGTAGTCCCCTGGGGACCCCAGCTCTGTCCCCAGTCCTCAGCTCTAGAAGCCCAACCCCGTGGCTGTGCCAGACACAACTCTAATGGCCCAACCTGCAGGGCCGAGTTCATGAAGCACGTGTTGCCCAGATTGGTGAGGCCACAGATGCCTGGCTGGCCCCTGAAGTCCTCGTCTTCCTCCGAGATTTTCTTGTTCCTGGGGTTGGATGAGAAACCATCAGCTGAGGGCCTGCTGCCTGAGGGTGCAATGTGCTCTTGGGCTCATTTTGCCTACTGTGGAACCCCCTGCTTTGGACCAGAAACCCCAAGGGCTCACATGACATGCAGCTGTGCGCTGGGCCAAGTGCCATCTTTCTTGCGGGTCTCCATGATGATCAACTGGGTTGGAGAAAGAGAAAGAAGCAAAGGTATTAACCGAGGGCGTTATGGGTACCTAGTCTTCATTTCCCCCCACCTGAGTACTGCCAGGTGAGTCTATCTGCCAGTCCACTAGAACAGAAAAGCCCTTCCCACCCTTACCTGCCCAGTCTCAAGGGCTGAATCGAAAACTGTGAGGTGTGTGTCGTACAAGCGATCCAAAGAGCCTTCTGAGTTCTTGGCCCAAAGCCGAGTGTCTTCCTGGGGCTCCACCAGAAACCGCTCCCGAGCTGTGCGCAATACTAGGCCTGTGCAGGGTGATGGAACACATTCAAGATCTTCATGAGACCCAACATCACTGATTCATCTGGGCATACCTGACTCATCCCCATGGACCTCACATGCTTGGCCAATACTTGTGTCCTCGATCAATCTCCAAATGACTGGCCCACACTCCAGACTTGAGACCTCCAGCAAATACCCTCTGCCACACCATTTAAGCCACTGGAATGTAGCTCACATACTCAGGGCTCTAGTAGACCCCCTCAGTGCCTCCACCCAACTTAGCCAATGCCTTCTGGGTCCTCCAAAGTCTGACCAGTGCCTTCTCAGTCAGCTACAGCTTAACTGTATACATCCTCAAGTCACTGAGTTGGGACCAGTAGCTAGGAACACCAACTCATTCCGTGACCCTCAGACTCACCAACAGAATCGGTATTGCTGAACTGAACAGCATGAGATGTACGCAAATCATTGTGCCGGACAAGCAGCAGTTCTACTGGGTACACCTCGACCTTCCGGATGTTGGACAGCTCTATGACCTGTAAGGGTGGAGGGATGCAGTCACAGGTGCAACCACACAGACACGGTGCTATGACCTCTGAGATGAGAGAAGTATACACTGGCTTACACACATAGCATACAAACACACATATACAGTGGTCTGTAAAGGAAGCCACACAGGGGAACACACACAGCAGACACACACAGATATACCTGTATGATGAGCTATGAGGGGGAAGAGGGCAGACATATGTGTAGCTACCCAGCATATATGGATCTGGACCCATGCTGGGCCTACAAGGCTTTCTTACTACCCACCTCCCGCCATGCACCAGCCCCATCCACTATACCTTGCGTTCAATGGGTGGTTGGCCATCCTCTAGGCCATACCAGCTGACCAGGTAATGCCAAGCAGCTGCTGGGAGCAACACATAATCCTCACCTTCCACCAGTCCCTCCTTGAGGCGCCAGTTTATCTCATCTGTGGGGCGGGGGTGGGGGTGGCAGAGGAAGAATCAGCAAAGGAGACTGACAAATACCTCTGGCCATCCCACCCACCAGTGACCTAGCACACAGAATGGGCTTATGATCATCTGTAGGGATGGAAGGGACAAGAACTCCAGGGCTAGGGTGAGAAGGAGGCAGAGGCCTGGTACCTTCAAAGAGTGTGGCATTGTTGATGCAGCCAGGGAAGGTGCCGGAGTCCTGGTCCCCTCCCTGCACGTACGCCTCCCACTGCTTATACCAGTGCTTCTCCACAAGGAACCTGGGGCCCAGACAGGTAACAAGGGTGTTACATGGGTAGCTGAGGGTTAGCTATGCAATTTCCCATGCCCATTAGACTAAAAGTATCAACACATTATAATCAAGATGAAAAGTTTCAGCATCATATAAAAATAAATTAGAAGCAATATTTAATCAGCGAAACTCAGATCTGTATGTTAGATTACTTCTTAGTATTAAAAAAGAAATCTGATTAAAAACAGATTTCACATTTTTTATGTGCTCAACAACGGCAAACAAACCAACAAAAAACCCACACATAGTGCTGGGAAACATGAGGTTTTATTATAGAATAAAAGATAATTCATTTAAATTAGTCTGTGGGATAACCCACTTAAGTTAGGCTCAAGATATCTGCCATCTGCAGCTAATTTTATAAGGCTTTAGCCATTCACTATGTGTTTGTTTCTAAAGGATATATCAATGGAGTCGTAATTCTTCAGCTAAGAACTGGATTTGATAAATTGCGAAAATCTGCTTAGAAGCAGCAAAGAATTTAAAATGCTGAAAAGAATTTTAAGGTTTTCCTTCAAAAACTGCATATTAAAAAAAATAAAACAAAGGCCGGGCACAGTGGCTCATGCCTGTAATCCCAGCACTTTGGGAGGTCGAGGCAGGTGGATCACCTGAGGTCAGGAGTTCAAGACCAGCCTGGCCAACATGGTGAAACCGTCTCTACTAAAAATACAAAAAATTGGCCAAGCATGGTGGCACGTGCCTGTAATCCCAGCTACTCGGGAGGCTGAGGCATGAGAATCACTTGAACCCTGGAGGCAAAGGTTGCAGTGAGCCAAGATTGCACCACTGTACTCCAGCCTGTGCGACAGAGCGAGACTGCTGTCTCAAAAAAAAAACAAACAACTGCATATTGCTATTGTTCATCATTTTTTAATTTAGAATTTATTTTGGCTTTATAATAAATTTCTGAGCTTATGGTTCTCTTAAAATTGTGATAAAAACACATAACATAAAACTTGCCATCAACAACCATTTTTCAGCGTACGGTTCAACTAGTTGTTTTTTAAAGGTGAAACTTATATGTACTACAGGGATAACCATTTAGAACTATATTGAAATCTGCCTTTGTGAGAAATCCTGAAGTTTGGAAAATACTTGACATATAATAAGTGCTAAATGAATTTTAGCTGTCATTGTTCTGATCCCAGGGCTTGGACATAAAAGCTCCCAGACACAAACCTCCTCCTGCCTAAACACACACACACAGCTGTTCTGCTATGGCATTTCTGACACATAAAAGGCTATCCCAAATATTTAGCAGCCTCAAATAAATGCTTTTTAAAAGATAACCAAATTTGATGAAATATACATAACATTATATTAGTTGGTTTTCCAACAATTTTACCTATTATCATCAGTTGTTGAGGCAGAGTCTCACTTTGTCACCTAGGCTGGAGTGCAGTGGTGCGATCTCAGCTCACTGCGACCTCTGCCTCCCGGGTTCAAGTGATTCTCTCAATTTAACCTCATTAATGTGATTCCTTAAAATGTCAATGTTCCCTTGTTCATGAAAGGATCAGAGAGGTGGGAGGATGGAGGGACAGACAAATCTTGGAATAGTCACAAGCCACCTCGATAGACAAACATTTACGTGGGTTTTTTGTTGGTTTGGTTTGTTTTTTGCTGCACTGACCCCCACAGACCCTGCCATATCACTCACACCAGGGAAACAAACCCTTCTGTACCGGTGGCTCACACCACAGACCCAACCCTGCACCACACACACCACAGACCCAACCCTGCACCTTTTGTGGCTTTACTTGCCTCCATAGCCAGTCTATGAAGTTAATTTGTTCAGTAAAGTTGTAGTTAACAGTACCTTCCAATGCAAACGTAGGCACTGTTCAATTTCTTTTTAAGAGCAGATTTTGAACAAAAATTAATATTAAAATCACTCTGTATAATGGTAAGCAAAACTTCCAGACCTGGCTACTGGCTGAATTTCTATAGACTTCATAGAGAACTGACGTTTTACACAGTTTTTCACAGAATATTACCACCATATCACTTCAAGTCAAAGACACTTTAAAAAAAATCATTGCTTAACATCTCTGAAATCAGGATGTCTCATCATTTCTGTTAGGCCAGGTGGCAGTCACAACAAAGGTGTCACGGTCTGTACCAATAACACCCAAATTCTATTTACAGCTAGGTATTCAATTTTTTGGATGCTATTATAAATGGCATCATTAAATTTAATTTTCTAGTTTCTTGTTGTCACTATATACAGATACAATTGATCTTGCTAAAGTCACTTAGGTTTATTTGTGCTTCCTCAAATTTGTTGAAATGATATGAAATATGTCCTTATGGGAAAGTTACTAAACAATTCTTTATTTTCTGTCTTCTCGTTTTCTCTTGGGTCTGATTTGTGTTTGAAGATGGTTCATCCCACAAAAGGAAAAACTAGAAATTTCCAAGGAGGCTGCGTTACCAGAGATTTGAATTTACCTTACAATATAAGCTTCTCCCAGAAATTCAATCAGTTGTGATGACCAAATTAATTAACTACCCTCACCCAGATCTGCTAGCTGACAAAAGACAGAAGGTGGAAATATTAATACTGATACAAGATATATGATCTGGGGTTAGTCCATGATTTCAAAATGCTTTATAAACACATATATCCTGACTACTTCAGCAAACCCCTGTAAAATGGAAAATGGACAGCAATAAAAAACCTTGAGATGCTTTGCTCTGACCTAACTAGAGAAGCATTAACAAAGTGGAGTTTAGGAAAAATGCTTCATAATGCCCATGACATCAGAGACAAACCGGCTTCAATACTGAACCAACACTGCTGTGGTAATTTTTTTTAATGAGGTGAAATTCACATAACATGAACCATCTTAAAGTGAACAATTCAGTGGCATTTAGAACATTTACAATGTTGAATAACCACAACCTCTCCCTAGTTCCAAAACATTTCATTATCTCAAAAGAAAACTCAGTATTGGTGGGGTAATTTTAAAGGGTATTGCCAAGAATGACAGGATGTCATGCTCTGTCTACCAGTGACACAATCACAAGGCTACAAAGGTAGGAAGAGGCAAGGACCAAAGCCTCAAGGCCCTTCTGAACATCTTCAAATGGGTTATAAAACGTTCTGGTTATTTTGTTTATTCTTAAGATGAAATGAGGCTTTTTCTTGCTGGAAAGGTATGACGTAATGGCAGAAAAACATGGCTTGGGTTTGTATTCCCAATTTGGAAAATCTCAACTCATCTCCCCAGTAACAGAGATACACATTTCACTGGTGTGGTTATTAAAGAACTCTGTAGTAAGTAAACCTCACTCAAAAAAGCCCTAAGGCTAGATGTGTTTGAGGAACAGCAAGAGTCCAATATGGCCACCCTGGATGGAGACAGGGAGGGAGTACGTAATCAGAGGAGAGATCTGGGAAGAAATCAGAATGCAAGCAGGGGACAGGCTTCATAAAGCCTTGCAATTCATTGCAAGGATTTTAGCATCTACACTGCAAGAGATGGGAAGCTGTTAGAATGTTTTGAGGAATGGCTGGACATGATATACATTTTAAAGAGAATTACTGCGTATGTAAAGAGGAAAACGGTACCTTTACAGTTGAGAAACCTGGCCCACACTACCACAACCAAGTGATCAAGGTTAACATCACCAATGATGTCAAGTGGATACCATGTACCACCCGACAGGAAGAGAAGGGTTCACAGTATGCATCCAGTATGATTTCATATATATATTCCATATATGTATAAAGTGAAAGCTTAGACAATAGATACTACTTAGGGATGCACACAGTTGTGATAATACATTAAAGAAGCTGGGCGTGGTGTAATCCAAGCACTTTGGAGGCCAAGGAGGGCGGATCACCTGAGGTCGGGAGTTCAAGACCAGCCTGACCAACATGGTGAAACCCCGTTTTTTTAAAAAAAAAAGAAAAAAAAAACATTAAAGAAAAGGAAGACATTGCTAACCCAAAATTCAGGATAACAGTTTCCCATGGAGCAGGGAGGGGAATTTCCATCTGAGAGGGGCACAGAAGGATTTCTTAAGACAGTGTTCTGAATCTTAACCCGGATGGTGAATTCACACGTTTTTATTATTCTTTAATTTTTAAACTTTGAAACAGACTGAGAAAAATGGCAAAAATAATACAGAGAATCCCCATATGCCCTTCATCCAGATTCTCCAAATCTAGTATCTTACCCATTTGCTCAATCGTTGTTTCATCACATGTATTTTTTTGGCATTTTTATTTATTTTAAAACGGACAAAAATTGTATATATTTATGGTGTACAGCATGATGTTGTGACTTATGTATACATTGTGGAATGACTAAGTCAAGGTAATTAACATATCCATTACGTCACATACTTATCCATTTTTCCGGGGTCAGAATGTGTAAAATCTTCTCTCAGCAATTTTCAAGTATACAATGCATTTATTAACTATAGTTGTACAACAGAGCTGAACTTATTCTTCTTGTCTAACTGAAATGTTGTATCCTTTGACCAACATCTCCCCAATTTCCCCTTTCCCCTCGCCATAAATTTACATATGCTAATTTTTCAGGCATTTGAGAAAAAACTGCTTACACGATCCATTCTTACTCCTAAATTTTTCAGTATTTCCTATAAAAAAGGATATTCTTTTTCATAACCACAATGATCACAATTAAGAAATTAGTACTAATATTTAATCTACCCACTTTAATAAAATGTCACCGATTTTTCCATTGCCTTTTACAGTAAGAGACAAAAGTAATCTTATGAGAAAAAATTGATTTTTAAAATAATTTATTTTTTTCTGTTCCAAGATCCAATCGAGGATCACATGTTGCATTTAGTTATCATTACTCGTTAAATCGCATTAATTCCTTCAATCTGGAACAGTTCTTCAGCCTTTGTCTTTCACGACCACGACATTTTTGAAGAGTATAGGCTGTTTATTTTAATAGGGTGTCCGTCAATCTGGGATGCGAAAACGTTTTATATAATCTTTTTAGGTCTTACGTATCTCACAATTAAAAAACGAGACGCAACTCGCTGAGAAATAAAATAGACCCAGAAGCAGAAAATTTCAAGAAGCACTGTTTAGCAAGAAATCAGTAAAACAAGCCGATTTATAAAAATTCTCATCGATTTTTTTTAAAAAACAGCTTTTTCCAGATTCTAAAAACAGAACAGTACCAAGACAGAAAACCAGTTAAACATGGAAGGCCCCTGCCGTGCTAATCACCTGCACGTCCTCCCGACTCGGGAAGGCTTCTGCCAGAATCAAAAACCTCTCGCCTCACAAACTTTGCTTATTCGCAGGCGCCATTTTCTACCTCATAAGTACCACCTCCCCTCCAGTCATCCCTCGGCCTCAGACCACGCCCCTCGGCTCACGTCACCAGCGCAACCTCGTTCCCAGGCTCCAGGCTCCTCCCCCACACAGGTCCCGCTCCCTCCCTCAGACCGTTGGGCTCTGCGCCGCTCTTCTGCTGACGTCACAAAGCTCGCCTCGTTCCCAGCCGCTCCGGAGCAATCCGAGACCGCTCCCCGCCCCCACAAGCTGTATCTCGCAGCGCAGGCCGCGCCCCCGCCTTATGGCGCAGAACCCACCTTCTTCCCAGGTTCCTAGTTTCCCTACGCAGGCCCGGCCCCCTCCAGGGCCGAAACAGGTCTCATCACAACAAACCCCATTTTGTTCTCAGGCGTCAGACTGCACCACACAGGCCCCGCCCCTTTTCTAGACGTTGCGATTCATTCAAAAGCACTTCCCCGCCCCTTTAGCCTGCTGTCCCGCCGGCCACTACCCCGCCCCCGCACCCTGCAGTAGCTATCCCACGGCCCTGGGCCGCCGAGCTCCCAGCGGTTGTCGATGCCCCCACCGTCCCCTCTGCCGAGGCTCCACCGTAGCCCAGCCTCACCAGCTTTCGCCGGCCCGCAGTGGACGTTCTCGTCCACTCTCGCCGTTTTCTATCTGGCGCCACTGGTTGTCCAGGCCTGGCAGTTCCTCACGCTGTGGCTCTCTATCCTCAGCCACTGCCACTGCCGCCGCCGCAGCCGCCGCCGCAGCAGCTGGATTCGCTGCGACCGTCGCCATCGCTGTTCGTTCTCTTCTACAGCCAACGCAGCTGTGCGAGATTGGAAGACGCCCCTCAACAGCCACTTCCGGATTCTAGTCCCGGAAACGGAAGCAGAGCCCCCCAAACAGTCGCGGGACTACTGCCATATTGGAAATGGCCCCGCGCTCGGACACATCGAAGGGCTAGGTGGGGTAAAATCTTCAGTGGGAACCAAGAAAGACAAAAATGCCCTGTGGGGCTCTAACGCCATGTAGAGTTAGGGCACAGGTGGCATGAAAAGTGAAGGCTGAGGTTCCCGAGGGGGGCGAGGACCCTTACCCTGGGAGGAGCGGTTTTGTTAGCCTGATCAGAATGCCTTTCATTGTACTACCCGTAACCATCAAAACCCAATGTAAGAGAGGTTTCCACCTCCAGAGAGCCACCTAGGCCTGCGGGCCATTGTTTCCCTTTTCCGGAACTAGATTTATTCACTAGACAAGGTGTTGAAGGCAAGTCAGCCCCAGGCCCTATGTTTGTTGGAGTCACAGCAATCATAACAGTCCGCCCAGTTTAAGTGCTTCATTGGACTAAAATAGTAGCCTCAGGCAGCAGGTACTGTCCTCGTCACCCATAGACGACAACAACGGGACTGGACTCTGCTAGTAGATGGTGGAGCGGCAGTTCAAACTTGAGAAATCTGGTTCCAGAGCTGTGACCTTAAACACCAGGCCAGCTCACACATTATCCAACCGTGTGGTGCCAGGCTGTCTACCGGTCCAAAAATCCTCTTGGGGGTTCACAAAGTGAAAACTATTTTCACAATACTTTTTCACTCCCATTCTCTCAGGGGTGTACAGTGGAATTATCCGGAGGCTTCCTGAAAAAAACTCTTCTGAATGTCTTCAACTTTTAAGAACATAAAGGAATCCCGAGACCCAAAGTCTGAGAACCCTTGCACTAGGCCAGGGTCTCTCAACCTCGGCACTACTGTCATCTCTTTGTTGTGGGCATTGCAGGATGTGTAGCAGCATCCCTGGCCTCTACCCACTAGATAGCAAGTAGTACCCCTCAGGACAACCAAGTGTCTCCAGACATTACCAAATGTCCTTGGGGGAAAAAATGTCTCTGGTTGAGAACCACTGCACTAGGCTATGCTAACCTCTTCTCT
The DNA here is from genome assembly GCA_963573385.1 of Cacajao melanocephalus. Classification (NCBI taxonomy): domain Eukaryota; kingdom Metazoa; phylum Chordata; class Mammalia; order Primates; family Pitheciidae; genus Cacajao; species Cacajao melanocephalus. The sequence continues at coordinate 32,547 of CAUYLG010018166.1, forward strand.
GCCGGGGCTGCCAGCCCTGTTGGTGATGACTTTAATTTCAAACCTCCCCCCCCGCCCCCACCAATCTCATAATTTACCTATTTTCAGCTAACCTCTGTGGGGCAGGGATTGTGTCTTTATTACTGTGATTCCAGCCCCCAGCCCAGACCTGGGATAGATGAGGGGTCACAACCCAGTTGTGTAAGCTCTGGGTGAGGAAAGGGAGCAGCCCTTTCACTTAAGGATCCCCAAAGAAAGTGGCATTTGAGTTGGGTTTAAGCCCAGCTGAATCCTGTCAGATTCTGTGATTCTCCCCATTGCCCCCCTGCAGGCTCCCCCTCCCCATTTATCTGGGCAGCCAGGGAAATCCAAGAGACCTCCTTCCCCAGCTCTAGACCATTTTTTTCATCTTCCAGAGGCCAACCTCTGCCCACACCAGTGACCCTACCACTTGCCAGAGCAGTTGGGTGAATTCTCGTCCTTTTAAATCCAGCCTGGCAATCCTGTCCCCCTTTGCAAGGCCCTCATTTTCCCATCCTCCCTTGCTGCCGGAAGTGGCCTTGTCCTCTAATTCTAGCCAAGAAGTGGCAAGGGAAGTCTGCTGAGGAGCGTGTGGAGGTTCTAGCCGTTAAAATGAGACAGAGAAGGTGTTTTTTCCTTGCTTGCTTTTCCATCTCTGGGGACATGGCAGTCATCATGGCACCATAAAGCTGCAAGCTGAAACATCACCAAAGTGCTTACAAAGACACGTGCAGTGGCTCACGCCTATAATACCAGCACTTTGGGAAGCCGAGGTGGGTGGATCACTTGAGGTCAGGAGTTCAATACCAGCCTGGTCAATATGGCAAAACCCTGTCTTTACTAAAAATACAAAAATTAGCCAGGAGTGGTGGTGCACACCTGTAATCCCAGCTACTCGGGAGGCTGAGGCAGGAGAATCACTAGAACCAAGGAGGCAGAGGCTGCAGTGAGCCGAGATCGTGTCACTGCATGCCAGCCTGCGTGACAGAGACTCGTCTCAAAAAAAAAAAAAAAGACACAGTACAGTGATTAGAGGTCCATGAGTCCCCACCACTGGGCTTTAGTAAACGGCCACTTAATTAGGTTTACCATTGCTTGCAGTATTTCCCTGGCCCTGCTCACCCAACCACCTTCTGCTTGGAAAACAATCCTTGGCTTTGCCTAAGATGATGGGACTGGGGCTGGAACTCACAGGACAAAGGAAATAGAAGTCTCAACTCTCCTCCTACCTGAGGGCAAGTTCCAGGTTGTGTCACTGATCCCTGGCCTCTTGCAAACTGACCCATGCCCATGGTTTCCATTACTTCCTGGACACTAATAATAGAAATTTTCAGCTCCATCTTATGGCCCCACTGCTTAATTTGATCCATGTATTAAAGGATTTCTCTACCTACTCAGTGATCCAAAATGTACCCTCTCCTGTCCTCTTACATTCTCTCCTCTTCATGGTTTCCTAGACAGATGCTGTGGTTGTCATACTGGGCCTTTGCCTCGTCTTCCTGTCCATGGTTCTATTAGGCCTTTCAGTGTCTTTCAAACATCGTCTCTCCACTCCCCTTCCTCCACCCTCTTATCAGCTTCCTCATATTCCTAGGCAAATCTAACTCCCCTTTCTGCTTTTCAGCCCATCAACACCATTCAGCCTGCCCTACCTGCTTCAACTCCATGTTCCACTGTTACATGTGCGGTGCCCTAGATGCCTTTTTCATAGTCGTGACGTGTCCCTGGCCCACTCCCAGTGTTCTAGACAATGGTGATCAGGCATGAATTCTCCAAGGTCCCAGTAGTCACCCCAGCTCGACCACCCTCCACCCCTACAGGGATTTACAAGCAGGCTTTTCACTTTAGACTTTTTAATATTTCATACAGCGATTATGGTGCATTCAGGAACCCAACCCCCCAAACCCCACTAGGAGGGCTCCCACCCCTGCCCTCCCACCCCATTTCAGGGCCCCAGGGCTTAGGGTGGAGGAAGGGGAGGTAACCACCCATCCAGGGACTGACCCTGGAGACTGTCCCTGCCCTGCCTCACCCTCCCCCAGGGGATAGGGGGCAACACTTGGGCACAACCCCTCACACCCCCGCCAACCCTCCTTGTGCACACACATATGCACACTATGGCTCCTTGCCAAGCTGGTCAGTTCCTGGCAGGGCCCCTACCCAACAGCACCGCGTGGGAATGGAGCAGGGGGCTGGGCTGGGGAGACCCTGAGAAGGAAGGAGGCCCCAGCTACGGGACTGCAGGAGGGAAAGAGTGGGGCCCCCCGACCTTGTCCATTTCCCAGAGTCTCTGGTAGTCCCTAGATCCCCCTGCAGCTGGGGAAGGCAGGTGGGGGTAGGAAGGTGAGTGGCCATGGCATGCTTTCCCATAGCTGATCCCAGGGTCTGGTGATGATCAGGGTTCCAAACAGGGGCTGTGTCCCTGTCTCTGAAAGGCTGGGAGCAGGGCTTCATTGCACAAAATACTGTGGGAGGGCCACACGCAGGGGGTGGGGCCCAGCCAGTCTGTATACAGAGATATTGCATTTAAAAAAATGAAAACCTCATTTAAAATAATTAAAAAAAAAATGAAATAAACAAAAAAAAGGCCCATATAATATGAGGCAGGTGGGGCAGGCAGGAAAGCAGGCAGGGATGACTCAGACTCAAAGCATTGTCACCATCTTGTCTGAGTTGAGATCCTCAGCCTGGACTAGCTCTGGACCCCTGGCTGGCCATGGGGTAGTGGTCCTGGGGGATGGTATGATGAGGGGTAGGCCTGGCCTCAGTGTGGGAGGCTGGCACGGCCATGCTGTCCGCCGGCAACTACCAAGACAGAGACAGACCAAGTGAAGGAGTGATGAGAGCTTTGTTAGCACCCAGCAGACAGGCCAATGGGTGGGTTGACAGGCCAATGGTTGGGTGTTTGGGCAGGCAGCAGGGGACAAGTGGGCAGGCGAACATGGCTCAGGCAGGTAGGCAGAGAGTAAGCAGGGAAGATGTAGTTGGGGGCTGCCCTGTGAGGGGTGTGGCATCCCTCCAGCCACTGCCTGCTGGGGCCTCGGTCTGTGGCTTAGAACTCGGTGTCCACCACGCGGAAAGCTGGCCTGCCTGCAGGGGAAAACAGAGCAGATGGCTGTTGGTGGGCAAGCAGGTAGGTGGGTGGGGCAGGGAGGAAGACAAGGGGCTACACCTACCTGAGTCAGGCATTGATGAAGACCGAAGGCTGGCCTCCTTTTGTAGCTGAATCTCCTTTAGTGCAAATATGGAAGTAGCTACAGATAGGGGGAGACACAGAAGTGGGGGATGACCCATGAGGTCATCTAGGACCAGCCCCACATAACCCCACTGGAGGAATTAGAAAAAGCTGCCCCTTCTTTGAGAGGCTTGACCTTCATCTGTCAAACAATTCCATACACAAACCAGCTACAGCTAGGGACGATGAAATATGGACTATTACATGACACAAAAAAATCAACATTAATTTTTTCAAATGGATTATGGTATTGCAATTACCACCTGTTAAGTCTAGGTGATGGGTGGTGTTTGGGATTTGCTTTATATATTAATCCAGTACGGAGATAAGGAAAGTAGGCAATTTTTTTTGTAGGTTTGATAATACTGTTTTAAAAAAATCTTTTGGCCAGGCGTGGTGGCTCACACCTGTAATTCAAACACTTTGGAGGCCAAGGCGGGTGGATCACCTGAGGTCGGGAGTTCAAGACCAGCCTGACCAGCATGGTGAAACCCCGTCTTTAAAAACAAAACAAAACAAAAAAGAAATCTTTTATAGGTACATGCTGAAATGAGGGATAAATGCTATGATGTCTGGGATTAGATGTGATTCAAAATAGAATATAGATAAAACCAGATTGACCACTTATTGACTCATGCGAGTACTTAGGGACTCATCACATTCTTTTGACTAATATATAAATACATATATTTGAAAATATCCATATTAAAAAGTTTTTAAAAGCCAGATATAAAAAGAGAACATCACATGTGATTCTATTTCTATAAAGTACAAAGACAGAAAAAACTTATCCTTGCTGTTAGAGGTCAAAACAGTAGTCACCCTTTGGGAGGGGGCTGGGAATAACTGAAGGAGATGCAAGGGAGCTGGGGGCGAGGAGCTTCTAACATTCTGTTTCTTGACTTTTGTGCTGGTTACAAGAATGTGTTTCATTTGTGAAAATTCATACTTATGATTTGTGCATTTTTTAGCACATGTAAGGAAATGTCTACTTAAAAAAGGTAAAGTACTATTACATATATTTTTATGTATGTTTGAAATTTTTCATGAAAGGTAAAAGGAACTAAAAAATGTTTTCATAACAAACACAACCCATCACACATGTGAACAAGATGTCCCCCCACTTAGAGGTGGCACAGCCAGATCCTATGCAACCCGCCACCTGGCCCCAGCAGTCCTGTTTCCCAGTCCCCACACTGGCTGGTCCATTCCCCAGCTCCACTCACTGTCAGGAAGTTTGTGGATCCGCTCCCCCAGACTGAGGAAGAATGGATGTTTCATGGCATCCTCTGCGGAGATCCGATTTCGACCCTCAAACTGAGTTGGGGGGAGGTAGGGGATAGTATTGATATCTTCAATGAGTAGGTCTCCTGCCCACCTCAGACTCTGCCCCTGGTTGGGGGAGGGGGGGTCCCTGTTTCCCCATACCTCGAATCCCTTACCCCCAGCGCTGGCCCAAGGTGGTCTCACCTGCAGCAGCTTGGTAAGGAGGTCAGCCCCATCACTATCAAGTCTGCCACAAGGACAAGGAAACCTGCTTTAAAATGAGTTTGGACACCCTGGCACCTAACATGCACCCACCCACCAGCCTCACCGGGGTGCGTGGCTCAAAAGGGCCTCGGCTCGGTATTTGGGGTAGTTGTAGGTCTTGAACTCCTCATTGGACAGGATGCCTGGCCACGTCTCCTCAGTTGGGGTTCCTAGTAGGGAAGAGGAGTTACCCTAAACATCTCACAGGTCTTCCCTGTGTGTCTCCACAGTGCCTTGGGCCCATGCCTCCTCACCTAAGATGCGGAAGATGAAATGCAGTTGTTCCTCCACCGTGGAGCCCGGGAACAGGGGCCGGCCTGTGGCCATCTCATAGAAGATGCAGCCCACACCCCTGAGCAGGAAGAGCACAGTGAAGAGAGAGACAGCTGGCTGGGTGGCTGTGGTGACCAAGCCACCCCCCTTACCACATGGTCCCCGCCACACTTCCACCTGGCCTTACCACATGTCAATCTGAGTGGAGTAGTCCGTGGACCCAAGCAGGATGTCAGGGGGACGGTACCACAGTGTCACCACCTCATTGGAGTATGTCTTTGTTGGGATTGACTTGGCCCGGGCCAGACCTGGGAAGCACAGAAAGGACAGCTAGAATGAGAAGGTCATGGGCCAAGTCTCGGGGAGAGTGCAGTTGGGACCGATGGTGTCCTAGGCAAAATCTGGCGAGGCTGAAGGGAAATGAGACTAAGTGGTCATGGGAAAGTAGGAGGCTGGGGGACCGATGAGAAGAAGGGAGAGGCCAGTGGTACCAAAGTCAGCCAACTTGAGCTCTCCTCTCTCGTTGATGAGCAGGTTCTGGGGCTTGAGGTCTCGGTGTAGCACCTTCTGCCGGTGGCAGTAGGCCAGGCCACGGAGCAGCTGGAACAGGAACAGCTGGGGACCCAGGAATGGCAGGCAGAGGTCAAAGACTATCCACTAGCCCGACCCCCAGCAGGCACTGCTCCCCTCCCAAACACAGACACTGGGCCCAGAGCCTTGTCACACAAAAGAGGACAGGGTCCCAGTGCCCTCCAAGGGCTCCCAGCAAAAAAAGCCAAAGGGAAGAGTCCGTTTCTGGGAGATTTGTGGGTTGGAGTGGGTGAGTGGGGGCCCCCTTGTGCCCCTGCTTCCTGCCCCACACCCACTTTCACGTTGTGCATGTTGATGATGTTCCCACAATCATCCAGGTACTGCTTCAGGTCCTTGTCCTGAGGAAAGAAGAGGTGGTACAGAAATGAGGGTTACTTCCTATGGCTCCTGGCCTTCTCCCCACCTCCCCCTGGGACCCACTGCCACTCAACCTTACCAGGTACTCAAAGACAAGGGTGAGGGACTTCTCCGTGTGGATAATGTCATGTAGCGTAACAATGTTGGCGTGTTTGAGGTCCTTGAGCAGGGACACTGTAGGAAGCATGGGAGTGGGACAGGGGAAGAGTCAGGGTCCTATCCTCAGGACAGAGGTGAGGACAAGGACTAGAAAGGGACAAGCCCAGGTTTTCTTTCTCCAGACAGTTCAGGGTAATGCCTTGGAGCCACCAGCTCTAACCCACCTCATGCCAGAAAGAAGTTGTGTCTCCATGTTCCAGATGTAGAAAATAAGACTTAGAGGAGAGTATGGAGCAAAAACCTGGGATTGCAGCTCCAGGCTCATGTGGCACTAGATTTTCACAACCTGCTTTTGGTTTCTGGGAAAGGGCCTGGCTCCAACCCTCAGTACATAGGCCTGCAGCATCATGTGAAATTGAATTCAAATTCATTCCATGTGATATTCTGACTAGAAATCGTTGCTGTAAATAAATTGGTGACTACTTTCAGGGGTGTTCTCAGAACCAAAGCTAGCAACCTGGTTTGCAGTTCATCCACCTTTTATCCAAATGTGAACAGATTCCTGGTTATCCTGATTATTACCTGGATATGCGGGTGACAGGCATTCTCATGAAAGCCAGAGTGTTTTGGGTGGGGGGGTCCTAGAACCAGTCTTTGTTCTCATTATGGAGCGTGTGCACCATGGGGTGGGTCAGGGAAGCCTGGGGCAGATGAGATGCAGGTGTGTACCTTCCCGGATGGCGGTGCACGGTGCCCCCTCTTCATGTTCTAGTCTGATCTCCTTGAGCGCCACAAGGTTGTCTGTGAGCTTACTTTTGCCTTTGTAGACGGTGGCATAGGTACCCTGGAATATAAGGAAGTGTGACAGGAGAGGTGCTATGAGATTCTAGGAGTTCCCACTGACCTCCATCCCCACCATGGGCCTCCAGGCTGCCTCTCACCTCGCCCAGCTTGTCCAGCTTAATGTAAGTCTCCAGCTTCCCAAAGCCAATCTCAGACTGTGGGACAAAGGAAGCAGGTTGAAGCAGGCTCAGGAGAAGAGTCTGGGAGAGGAGGAGAAAAAGGAGAGGACAGGAATAGAAGACACTTACCAGGCTGACACGACGGAGACGGCGGCTGAGGGGCTTGTCAAAGATGGGGCTATTGAGGGTCAGCTTCTCAAGGTAGCCCTCAGGTAGCCGGATGTCAGCTGGTAGCGATAGGCGCTTGTTGATGTCCTAGCAGGTAAGGTGAGAGAGAAACAGGATCATGAGCTCCACCTCACCAGGTCCAACCCCCTTTTCCAGCTCCTTCACCAACCAGATAGGGCGTTACACACCTCAGTGGAGATCTTGCGTGGGGGATGGTTGCGCATGCGCACTCTCACTGGAGACTGCACCTCATCCGAGGACGTGGCTGAAGCCTGGTCACTCTCCCCGTCAGACCCCATCTTCAAGTCCTCGTGCACAATCTCTGGTGGCAGGGAGAGGGGTAGGGCAGGCCAGGTGGGGTCAGGAACCACAGGACACCCCCTCCCCCACGAAACATATTCCATCATCACACATGGGTACACATGGCCCCCAGAGCAAACCTGGAGTCCCTCAGGGAGAGGGTGATGGGGCCCAGGTACATCTAGGACAGGTTGAACTGGGGGGGGTGCAAAAGTCACCTAGTGGAACCCTCTCTTCCAAGGGCAAACTGAGCTCAAAGCCAGTAGCCAGGTGGCGGTGGGGGTAAGCCAAGGGCCCTAGGAAGGCAGGCCCAGGGCAGGCAGGTACCAGAGGCCTGAGGAGGCCACCATAGAGGGCAGAAGGGCAGAGGGAGCCTTGGGGCAGCTGTGGCAGGCAAGGCACCCTCCACCCCCCACCACAGGGCCTGGCCAGAAAGGCAAGGAGAGGAGTGCAGATGGACAGATAGAGGGTATTGAGAGAAGATGGGAGGGAAGGGGAAGAAAAGAGCACATGGGGGGCAGAGAAGGGACAAAAAATAGAGAGGAAAATGAGGAATGTGGTCAAGAGGCAGCACCTAGGAAGCAGCCTGGGGTCATATGGGAGAGGGAGTAGCTAGTGGACCCACCTGGTGCAGAGCTGAGTGGGCCCCGTGCAGAGCGAAGTTCCCCAGGAGCAGCACGTGTGGGGGCCTCTCCAGGGTCACTGCCACCACCACCACCACTCTCATCCAGGCCTATCTGCTCAGTGGCACCATTGGTCTTCTCTATGCTTCGGCTACCTCGGAGTGTCATTGACAGCTGCCGTTTGATCTTCTTCATCCGATCCATGGCGATCTAAGCAAGGGGCAAGGATGGAAATGGGTCTCATATTAGCATTTGCTTGATCACCATGGGTCCCCTTAAGCCCACAACCTAGCAGGGAGCACTGACATGAACTTGTCAGTGCTCACTCAACCACTATGGACCCCCTAGGGCCACTCAGGATTTCTGGAAACCCAGCATGGTCGGGGATCCTTGTCAATACTTGCCCACCCATACTGCCAGCCCCCCGGGACCCTGCTCCTAAGTAGCCCACCTGAGTTCTTGGATTTAGGTGGTTGATTGAGGGCAAGGGCCCAAATGATGGATTGTTGGCCTCTAGGGGAAAAGCCCCACTGCAGGAGAAAGCTCCATAGCAGATCTTCTCAGGTACAGCTGCAGTGATGGGGCCAGCCATGGGTCGAACAGGGCATGGGCCCAGAACTGAGGGATGGATGATATGGCCTCGAGCACGCCCGTAGAGTGGCATGGTTCCCCTGGCACCACCCCTGAAGGCCAAGGCAGACTATTCCCTGTGCCCACAGGGACCCTCCCCTCCTGACTCCTCTAGCAATCATTGTCATGACAACCACCGCATCATCCCATTGATCTACCCAGGTGGGGGGGGTGTCAGGGTGTCCTGCCCAGACCCAACCACTGAGTGGGATTTGGGGGGGGGGGCGGGATGTCTCAGCATACACCAGCTGTTCTCAGGGCTGCCAGAAAGGTTTGATCAGGTTAGGACCCCTAGGGTCTAAGCCAAACTTTTACAAGCCAGGTCACATTTCTCCTCTGCTCAAGAATGTACTACATTTCTCATCACCCCAAATACATGCCCCAGTCCTCAATGTGGCCCAAAGGTCTTTACCTCATTTGCCCCTATTACCTCTGACCCCCCTTCCCCCAACATTCCTAGTTGTTGTTCTGCAATCACACCCAGCAGAGTCCCACTTCAGGGCCTTTACCCTGGTTGTTCCTGGTACCTCGAACACCCTTCCCCTAAATTTCGAAATGGCTCACTCCCCTCTCCCTTCAGGCCATTGCTCAAGAGTCACCTTTTTCATGAGGCCTCCATGAAGAACCCTATTTAAAATCTCAACCATCCCGAGCTCCCTCACCTTGCCAGTTATCCCCCCAGCACTCATTACCTCCTCAGAAATGATACCACCTACTTATTGGTGGTTTCTTTAGTCTTTACTGTCTATCTCCTCACCGCCACAACTAGAAGATCAGCTCCGCCAGGGTAGGGTTCTGTGTTTAGGTCACGGCTATATCCTGAGGACCTGGAATAGTGACTGATACAGAGTAGATGCTCAAAAAGTGCTTATGGCAGAAAAAAGTGAATCAGGGGGCTGAGGGCCTAGGACCAACCTCTGGTGAGGTGTTGAGTCCCTGCTACTCATTGAATAACCCTAAACAGGGTAGCCCAGGGATGCTGGCATCAACAGGAAGATGACCTAGATGGATTGCTGAAGGGAATGGGGCCACCAAAAGGCTTAGGCCAGCCTTCTTCTGCTTCCTCCTGGGCTCTGGGCCAGCAAGGAGGGGGAAAGACCTGGCCCAGGAACCATCTGGACTCACAGCAGGGCCTATAATGGCCCTGGGCCCAAGGGAAGTAGAGCTAGATAGGAGGTCGAGGATAAGACGGGCTGGATCTGAGGAGAGAAATGGGTCATCTGCTACCTTGAAATCAGGTGTTTCCCCCAGCATTTCCCACCCCAACTCCCCTAGCTGAAAGCACTATCCCCAAGAGGGGTAGGGGCCAGCCTAGCAGAAAGACCTCAGATAGAGGATGAGGTCCAACCATGGAGAACCCAGGATAACGACAAAACATCCTGACCTGGGACACTGAATACTGAACCTAAGGTGAGGAAGGTAAAGCATGGCCAGCTCCCAAAGACAACCTTGTGTCCCCATATGGCACAGATACCCAATTGCTTTGCATGTTGTGACAGGGAGTAGGGGAGGGGCCGGGGGAGACTGGAAGTAGGGCTGAATGGAGGATGGGGAGGGAGCCAGCAGGAGCCATGGGACCATGACCTCTAACTGGAAACCCCAAGGGCTGTACATGCTCTGGAGTTCAGTTTTTTTGGAATGTTAGGAAGATGGGGGTACAAAATCTGTATTTCACATAACACTCCCAGAAAGGGGGATGGGGGAGCTCAGGCAAGCCCCTGTGAACAAAAATACTTGAACGTTTATATGCAAGGAAACTTAAATATCATTTCAGTTGTCTGAGCTTTTTAGATTTCAAAAAAGTGGAGGGAGCAAGAAACTGGACATAAAACCTCACCCCAAAAAGGGCACATGTCCTGCCTGACCCTTCTGATCCCCGAAGACATATACCCATCCTCAGCCTACTCTCATGCTCAAAGATACTCACCACACTGACCACTAGGGACTCGATCATCACACTCTATGTCCTGATCCCCATTAGTACATGCTAGACTCTCAAGGAGGCCTCACTACATCTTACCTGCTATCATCTCATATACGCATCAGCATTCAAAGCCCTAACACATAACATATCGCCCTGAACTCTGCCAGCACACACTCAGCCTCCTCTAAGTAACTCTTGCCCCCACATTCTTGGGCCCCTCCCTGCCCTAGCTGCTTGCCAGCTTCTCTGTAGCACTGACCCCCCTCGTTAACATATTGTTCCCCACTACATGATTCTGACCTCTATTAGTATGCACTTGGGGTACTCTATAGCTGACCCACATTAGCACTCAGTGGACCTTCTTCACGCAGCCCTGAATGCCATTAACATAAAGTAAACCTTACAGATAGATCTCTAACCAGTATTACCCACACTCAGGCCCCTTCACAGCTATCACCATCGCTAACACACATTCCAGTCCTTCCACTGTCCTGTCCCCTCAGTCAGCACAAACTGAGCCTTCACTCAGCCCTGATTCCTATTAGCACACGCTGGGCCTCACACAGTCCTGCCTCCCCATTAGCACACCCTGAACCCCTACTCAGCCCTAGTCCCCAGGGACACACAAACACACTGTTCTACCATGGCCTGACCCTCATTAGTGAACATAGGTCTCCATTCAGCCCTGACTCCCATTAGCACACACTTCAGCCCTCCCTAGCTGTAATCCACTTTAGCACAGCAAGATCATCACATATTCCCGTCCTCTATTTCTTTCTGCTCCGACCCCTCCAGATATAATCCCTGTTGGTCCATACTTGGATCCCTTCATGAAAGCCCTGATCCCCCTTATTACACACTAGATTCCCTCCACAGCCCTACCCCCAAGTAGCACTCCCTGGAACCTCAACACACTCTGGTCCCCTGCAGACATACACAGGCACAATCTTTGCTAGGTTCTGACGCTTATTAGCATATTCCAGACCTCACACTGACTCTCCCAATGGCAGACACTGAAGTGCCTCTATGGCTCTAAACCCACATTAGCAACCACCAGAACTACTTATATTGTCCTGCTCCTTCCTAGTGTGCCCTCGACACTCACATTCCCTGTGTTCATGGACACACTCACATCTCACATCACCTTGACCCTTAGTGCACTGAACCTTTGACAGTGCTAAGACACTTCCCTCCCCACCACCCCTTCCCAGGCCCACAGACACACAATTCTCATCTCCCTTAGGCCAGCTCAGGTCTTCCACCTTCCTTCCGCCATTAGATACCCTCAGGTCCCTCCTCCACTCTGCCCTCATTAGCATATACTGGGCCCCAAACTACCCAGACCTTTGTGGCCACAGGCATACACTCTCTACAGCCATGACCCCCACTGGCGCACACGCCACACTCGAGTCCTTCAACTACCTGCCCTCCACAAGCACACACTGCATTCTCGCACACCGCAGGCCCCACGGACAGACACGCAGCATTAACACCATCCCGGCCCTCATTGCCACGTGCCAGGCCTCAGAGCCCTGACCCCATCAGCACACGTTCTGGTACCTGTGCCACCCTGTCTCCCATAAACACACACCGGGCCTCTTTGCGGACATAATCCCTATGAGCATGTCTTAGAACTTCCTCGACACCCTACCCCCCGTTATACACCCTCGGGTCCCTCGCCCGCTCCGCACCCCGCCCTCCTTCCACAAGTACACACGGGGCCTTGAACCTTACACAGCCGTGCGGCTTAATGCCACATGCCCCGACCCCCGTTAGCAACCCCCCAGTGTTTCACCCCACTGTCACCCATTTCCACACCCTTTGGTCCTTTGATTCCCCTTGCTCCCCATTAGCACCCACAGCACTTCCCATCCCCAGCTCCCAGGACGGGCCCAGGGCGGGGCCAAGGTCAGGGAGGCCCCAAATGACCCCCCGCGCCGGTGCATTCTGGGAAATTCGCCGGGGGTGGGGGCACCTGCCAGCCCAGACCCCCGGGCACCGCCCGGGGTGGGTTTTGAAGGAGGAGGGGCAGCCCCCAAGCCTCGGGGACGCGCTCACCGGCGGGGGCGCGCGAGCAACCTCAGAGCCGCGGGGCCGGCGCGGCGGCGCCTGGGGCGGCGGCCCGGGATGAGGCCGCGCGACCTCCTTCTCCTCCTGTTCGCCGCAGGCGCCCGTCCCAGTAGTCTTCGGCCATGGTTGCTGGGCCCGGGCCGCCGCCGGCTGAGGAGGAGGAGGCGGCGGCGGCGGCGGTGGCTGAGGCGGAGGCGGCGTCCCGCTCAGCCGGCCATGAGCTTGGCCGCTGCGGGCTATGCCCCCGGGCTCGTTGGCGCCGGCTCGAATCCGAGTGCTCACGGCGGCTCGCGGCTCAGAGCCGGCTGATCGCGGAGTCGCGGCAGATCCCAGGGCCGAACAGCCAACGGCCCAACCGCCGAGCGCGCCGCGCTCCGCGCATGCGCACGCAAGCGCTGGGACGGGTGAAGTGGAGAGGAGGGGACTCACCTCGGACTGCCTGTACCAAAGGACCTGTCCGCAGCGGGAGGGGACGCGGCCATTGCGAGCCCACAGGGGGATGCGGCGCCGAGCTGGGGACGGCACCAGGGAGAAGTGTGGAGGCTGCTGAGTACTCAGTTCCGATATTGGCAGAAGTTTGCTAGCGCCAAGGAGAGCAGCGGCCAGTAACCTGGCGCGTCAGTCACCACTCGCTCCCCCTACTCGGTCTCATTTGGTACATCCCCATGGTGGCAAACGGGACTTTTGCAAAAAGGAAAAAGACAAATGAAGCGCTCACTTCTAGTCCCTTGAGGTGCTTGGGGAGGAAGGAATTTTAAAGGTTCGCGATAAGATGACTTTTCGAGGAGAGGCGGCCTGAACAGTTATTGGCCTTTACCACCTTAGATAGGACAGCCTATCCCCGCCCAACTGCCCTCTCCACCGCTACCTCATTCCCACAGTGAACGTGTGCAGCCCTGCCCTTTGAGGTTGTCGTCCAGCCAATCGGATTTGCTCCCTGTGGCGAGGCCAAGCAAGAATAAAGGGCGTGGCTGACTGAAGAGGCGTGATTTCGCTCTCTACCCGCGCGCCTCCGCCCGGGTTTCATAGGTTTTCACCGTCGGCGGAGGTGGGGTCTCCTTTTTGTTCTGAGCTTCTCCTTCGCTATAGGCCGAATATTCCACGAGGTGATTGGTCATAATTGCGCTCAATCGGGTCTGGTCCCGCCTTTAGCCCGCCTCCCATCTCCTACAGCGGGCCTCCCGGGAGGAACCGAGGCTGAGGAGGGAGGAGAGGCGGATCCTTAGAGGTGCGGGAGCCACTACTGCGCATGCTTGGAACTTCGCGCGAGGCGGAGCTTCTTTTCTGCCTCACGCTAGTGTTTGCACAGGCGCCCTGCGTTGGATATTTCTGCCACTTCTCCTGTCCGCAAAGCCCCTCCCCGTGCCTCCCCTCACTCTGCGGGTTGTTTTGTTTTGTTTTGATGTCAGTCAACACAAGTAGAATACGCCGCGGTTTTATTTCCATTTTATTTATTGGGCGCCTGTTGTGTGCCAAGCACTGCCAGGCCGACCTAATCCCTCACTTCCTTATGTCTGGAAAACCACACTATCCCCAAGTTGAGCTCAAACGGCTGTAACCTCCAGCAGGCCTTCTGGCACATCCTCACACTACACCCCTGTTCAAAGGCAGCGTCCCCGTCTCTTCCGGGCTTCCCTTTATGGCAGCCTTGGTCACAACAGCTAGGACTTTCAGTAAGGTTTATATTAGTGAAGATTTACAGGGCCATGATGGGAGTGGAAATATTTGACAAACACAGAAAGACAAAGCCCTCACCTTGGCCTAGAACAAGTCCATCACTTCTCTGACCTCATCTCTTCCTCTTCTTCCTCTGACTCACTGCCGCCATACTAGCTCTCCTTCTAGCCGTTACTCAAAAACGGGCACAATCCAGCCTCAGGGGCTTTGCGTTTGCGGTTCCCTTCGCCTGGAATGCTCCTCCCCCACATCCACGTGCCTCATTCACTCCTTCCCGGTGCTTGCTTCAAAGTCATCTCCATGAAGCCTTTCCTATTTAAAAATTCCTACCTGCACTGCCATCATTCCAGATCCCCAGATCGGGCTCTATTCCTCACCTTTTAAAGAGCACTGATCAACTTCTAAGGTTCATTTTGCTTACTGTTAATGGTGTATTCTGGGTCTCAACCTAGCAGAACATAAACCCCAGAACAGGGATCTGTTTTATCCACCGCCGTCTCACGTGCCCAGAAAGTGACTGGTACACAGCACACAACAAATGTTTGTTGAACACCTAAATGGCAAATAGTTCCAGGCAGTGACAAGAGAAACCTTTGTCCCACCTTGTCCTTTGTGGCTGCTGGGTGCAGGGGGCTCGGTGCAATTATGCAACCCCTGCCTGCTGAGCCCTGATCTTCCATCTGGCTGGTGTTAACAATGGTAGACAAACTGCAGAATTAAATGGAATCAGGTGGAGGGGAAATGACTAAGATGCAACCAGGATTCATGCATGACTCAACAGCTGGTTTTGATGGAGAAGGGTGTCAGGTATGAATAAGGTGTCAAGGAAATCCAGGAGTTGTGGTGGGGAAGAAATGGAGCTGTAATGGGGGAGGTGCAGTGAACAAGGTGTCTAGAGTATCTGCAAAGGAGCTGGCATACTGGAGAAAGACGACAACAGTTGTGTTCAATCCTCAACTGCTGTAGTGGTATGGCCAGTGGACTGCGGTGTGAAGTGTCTAGGGTACTCTAGAGCAATAATGGGAAAGTGCCTGTGGTAGGAAAAACTTTCCACTTGGAAGCATCACCACTAGATACGAAAGGGAAAAGTGCCTCTGTCCTCAATGTCCTAGTGGGGAAGAAACTGTGGAAGGATGAGATCACCCAAGCAGACAAGGCCAAGAAAATAAAATGGTCAGGAGGAGGTGGGCAAGGGCATATACTGTGCCTGGGACCAGGAACTGGCACAGGAGGCAGCAGATGTGGGCACAGGCTGTGATGGGAATCAAGCCAGTTCAGGAACAGAGTAGAAGAGTGAGGGATCTTGTTTCTGAAGTAGGGTAGAGAAACTGATGTCTGGTTAGTTGAGGGACAGATGTATGAATGGACTCCTCAGCCACCAGGAGCCAGTACAACAGAGGAAGGCCAAGATGTGGCAGTGGCCAGACTGGTGCTTTCAATTGTCTGGAGCACTCAGCCAAGACCAAGGACAGAGCATGGAAGTTCTGCAATCCTGGTGGGGCTGGTGTCAAGCCTCCTGCTACCTGCTCTAAGTGAAGAGCACTCCTCAGTGCCCACAGCCAGCTATCTTCTCCAAGGTAGGAGGCCGAAGATCCTCAAGGGGAATACAGGCAGACCTGGGGCTGAGGAGGGCAGCGTATAAGCCAGGCAAGGGGCTTTTCCTCTACAGATGTTCTCGGCCAAATTTTCCATAAAAATTGCAAAGTATGCCTGCAGGCACTGGCATTCCTTAGACCAGCAGAGCGGTTTAAGACACTCCTGCAGCAAGGAAGTTGAACTAAGAACACCACAGGCATTCCTGGTGCTGGAAACCACGACCTTTATAAAGGCCTGTCCAGGGTCTGAGTGCTTCGAGCCAGGTGGGAGGGGATCTGCCATAAGGACATAAGGCATGGTGACCACGCCCTAGCAGCCTGGTCACCATAACTTTCCTCTTCAGAGCAGAGAGTTAGGACATGGAGAAGGCAAGATTTGAACCCAGCTCAAATTAATAGTCACATGGACCCAAGTACCTGCTCACTATGGCCTCACTGGTGCCTCCATCTCTTCCTAGGCAGAGAGGGCAGGAAGAGGTGGCAATTACATTTTCTTTGCCCAGAAAACTGGCAGGTGTGGTGAGGCTGAGCCCTCTGAGTTACCATCTGAACCAGATAGCTCCAGAAAGTCCCTTCCTTCCCTGGAACCAGCAGGGGAGGCGACGTGAGGGTTATTAATTCTTTATTAGGATTCAGGTTTCAAACAAGGTAGAAGGCAGTGGCAAGAGGGGTTCAGGTAGGGGGGTGATGAAGGAATACAAGGCTTGGCTAGCTGGGTCACTGCCAGAAGCCAAATAAGAACCCTGGGCTGGAAGGGGTGTGCAGAGGGGTGGACAAGGGCCAGCCTAGAGGAGCAGATGGGGGTCAGCGAATGGTGTATCGGACATAGGGAACCTCGACATCCTCGCCGCTCTCGTCGTTGCAGCACAGCTCAAGCACCAGCGCCCGCACGTGGCGGCCCAGCTTTCGCTTCGACACACGGCTCACAATCTCTGTCATCCTGGGGATAGGCGGTTGGGGGTATAGGGTCAGGAAGGCAGAAAGCAAGAGTGGACGGGCAAGTAAGTGGGGCAGTGATCTGCACTGTGACAGATGGATGTTGAGGTTCCCCAACCCATACAGGGCCTTCCCCAGCCTGGTTAGTGGCCAACTCACGGCTGATCCAACCGTTCCTTGAGCTTGGCGGCTGGCATGAAGAAGGAATACAGCATGGACACACCCTGGGACAGCATGGTGATCTCTAATTTGTGCTCTGTCTGGAGAGGAAAAGGGAACAGCAGTGTCATGGGGATGGACAGACCAGCAAGTCACCTTGCACACCCTGCCCCCCAAGGTTGGGTGAGAGAGTGAGGGAGGGGCCTTACCTTAAAGTAGTCGAGGAACTGTTTGAGGGTCATCTCCTCACCATTAGGCTGCAGCCCTTGTACCTCAAAGCGATCCCACAGTGTCCACTCTTGGTTATAGTACTGCAGGACAAAGAGGGGAGAATAAGATGGAGACCATCCCAGAGGGTCCAGCCCCCATCTGTCTCCATCCCCCTCACCCCCACGCAGACATATTCAGTCAGATCACAACCCTCTTTTGTTCAAAATCCTCTTGTGGCTCCCATCTCACCCTAAGCACTGAAATTCTGTTTTCTTCTTGTCTCCTACCCTCCTCAATCTCACACTCACTGCGGACTTTGAATTCCTCCAACTTGCCAGGCACACCCCTTTCAAGAACTGGTCCCTCTGCCTGGAATGTGTCCCCACTCACCACCAAGGCTGCACAGTTTGTCCCCTCACCTCCTCCAAGTCCGATCTCAAATGTCATCTTTTCAGCAAGGCCTTTTCCGACCATCCCACACAAAATCTCAAACACATCCCCTCGCCCCCTGGTATTCTCAAGTCTTCTTTATCACTTTTTTTTTGAGACGGAGTTTCTCTCTTGTTGCCCAGGCTGGAGTGCAGTGGCGCGATGTCGGCTCACTGCAACCTCCGCCTCCTGGGTTGAAGTGATTCTCCTGCCTCAGCCTCCTGAGAAGCTGGGATTACAGGCGCCCACCACCACGCCTGGCTAATTAATAATCTCCCAGGGCACAATTCAAATATCCCACCTTTTCGCATGTACTCAAACAATGTGATTAATGAATAAAGGGATGCATAAAAAGGGTAGGTACACATAGACAGAAACCCTCACCTGGTAACAGGGTACGATGCAAATCAGAACCAGATCTACACAGACACACCTCACCCAAACCCTGCTTCCGATGCAGGCCCCCACCTGGTGACGTGGTGCAGCAAGGGGTTCAGAGAAACCGAAGAAAGGCAGGGCCAAGTTGAGGAAACCATTCTTGTAGGAGTCAAGCTGTCGGTGCCCCTGTACAATCTTGTACAACTCCAGACACACAAGGCCAACCACGGCTGCTGTGGTCGTGGCAATGGCTGGGATGATCTTCCCTGCAATCAGCTTGCTCTGAGAGACAGGAAGGGACAAAAGAGGGCGGTAGTTAAGCACAAGAGCCTCAGGGTCTACAAAGGGGCTGCATGTGGGTAACTCAAACCTGGAGAAGGGCGAACATCAGGTCTAGATTCCCCTCACCTTATGCCGGTCTGCGGGAGGAATGTCATAGTTTTCTGCCCGGAGATTGGATGCAGCCACGATGAAATCCATATGAAAGTTGCTGTCATCATCCTGTTATGAGTGGGGAGGGTGTGAAGGCAGTGGGGAGAGGAGCCAATAAAGAAGATGTGTATCCTCTACTGCAACTGCCTGCTGGACTCTCCCAGATCACAGAGGAATGGCTGGGAACACCTACTCATTCAGAGCCAGGTGGCAGGCCCATGATCTGAACCCCACAAAGGCCTGGGGCTGGCACCAGATACTCCTCCTGTTTTCTCCAGCCTGTCTATGCTTTGTCCATCCTCCTTTCCTGTCCTGGGCCCCCATCCCATACCTTCTCAAAGTCGATGGGGTACATCTTGAATCCAGGGAGCTTGTCTGGGCTGGGCAGAGTGGCTTTGAGCTCCTCTAGACGGCTGTCATCTGCATGAAGAGAGGAACACTGTCAGCCCTTTAGATCCCAGGCTAAGGTCTGAGGTGGAAATGGGAGCCCAGGGTGGGGCAAAAGGTATTCAGGTAGAAAAAGGATTTGGAAAGGAGAGACATCCTGGGAGAGAAAAGGGGCGAGGAGGAGAGGTAGAGCAGAACTGAATACAGACCTGAAAAACAGAGACTAAGAGCTGAGGCTATCAAGAGAAACCTCTAAAGACACTAAGGAACGGAAATGAAGATGTTGGGATAAAGTGGAGATGGAGAAATCAAGATAGGAGACGTAAAGATCTTGGGAAGAATGATGTAGAGCAAGATGGAACATACAGGGAAGCAAAAGGGAGTAAAAAAGATATATGGAGGGGAAATTGGGGAAAATGTATAGATAATGGACACAGAGGAGAGATATGGGGGGGGATGGAGAAGATATAAAAGGGGGAGAGTAGGGGTATATACAGAAGGCAAGACAGGTGGGAGGAGAAAAATGGAGGAAATATATGACGGCGATGAGAGATATGGAAGGAAAGATTGGAAGACATACATAGAGGAACATGAAGTAGATATTTCAGAAGGAAGGGACCATGGAAGGGGAAATGGGAGGAGATTTATGGAGAGGAAGACAGGGGAGATATAAGGAAGGTAAATGTAGGGGGCGTTACAGAGCTACAGAAGCATTATATACAGAAGGGAAGGGCAATTGAAAAATATGTAGACGGGGGTTGGGAGGAGGGTGGCAGTAAACTGCAGCCCCAAACTATGGAGGATGAAGATGCATACGGAGAAACATGGGGGTAGATGTACAGATCAGGGCAGATCTGGAAGGAGACAAGGCAGGAAGGTATCAAGGGAGAGAGACCGCTGGCGGAGATCATACCTCCTAGATGAACAGATCAAGAAGAAACAGAAGAAAAAACAAAACTCAGGGAAATAAACAGGGCAAGAGTAAAACAGCAAGTTCTCCTGAGCACCAGAGAGTGGGAAGGAGGGAGGGAAATAATTTGCCCCAACCGACCCTCTTCATGTCAAAGGGAGGCTCAAAGGAAGGTGTGGGTAAACCTCAGGCCTGGGGTCACAGAGCAGAGCAGAGCCACGGGTACAGGACTGGTGGGGATGCTGGACTAGGCCGGGGACATGTGGGGGTGACTCCTGGCCAACTGGCCAAACACCCTCACCAACAGAGGCATTGGCGCTCTGCAGCTCCTGGTCAGAAACGTGGATCTTGACGCCAGATTTGGGGGTGAATTCGGGGACCTGCACAGACTGCAGGAGTGTGGCCACAGCAGCTCGGTCCTGAGAGCCTGTCAGCCCATAGGTCTGGGCAAACAGGTTGGCAGCAGCCATCACATAGTCCAGATGCAGGGGCTAGGAGAAGGCAGGGCAGGGAAGGGTGAGCACATAGCCTCGAGTGGGGAGCCGCCACCTCCTTCCCACCTACTCACCCTCCACCTGACCCCAGGAGACCCCAGAGAGGAGACTTACGTTGTTGGCATCAAAGGTGAGCGGGTGTGGACAGCGTTTGGGCCCAGACCAGAACGGGGCTCCTGAGCTGGTGAGCTATAAGGGATGAAGAGATTTGTGAGAACAGGACCTGACAGTGAAGGCCTCTCTGACAATCTTGATGCTTCACCTAGGCCCCAGAGGTGCCCCTAACTCACTGTCTTGAGTTGGGCACTCGATGGGGGCTGGAGTCAACCACAAAAGACCCCAACTGTAGGGTCCCACAGGTTGAACCAGAGATCAGGCTGAGAGAACAATTACCAATCCCTGGGTAGGCATTTTGTGCTAGACAGCCCATCATTTAACAAATTCTCATGGATTACAGGGCATTGTACTAACTTCATATTAATAAATACCAGTTAATCCTCCCCAAACCCCCCATGAGGTAGATTACTATTATTTCTACTTCACAGATGAGGAAACTGAGGTACAGAGAGAAGTTATGTGACTTGCCTAAGTTCGAGTTCGGATTTGAACCCACATTGATTCCTGTGCTCTGAACTCCAGAATTTCTCCCCCACACTCCCTACAGCCCTGACGGGGAATCAGGTATGACTCAGTCCACACCACGGTCAAGAGAAACTGCGACCAAGCCTCTTGCTCAAAAGAACTAGGGTGGGAAAAAAGCAGGTCAGGCTCAATTACTCTTCTCAGATCCCCATGCCTCAGGGCACCTGCCACAGCTGGACTGAGGACCCACACTGAGAGCCCGCAGCAGGCTCCCATTTCAGGGAAACACATTCTGCCAAATGGACCCAACAAATGGGCATTACCTGGTCAGGAGGGAAGTTGTGCAGCAGCTGCCGGATGTTGTTTGAGTACTGGGTGTGCCAGTGGTGGCAGGCCCAGGTCACGCAGTCAGCCCAGGTCTGTGGTCGCTGCAGCACCAGGCTGCGCTGCACAGCTTCCAGAACCTCCAACGGCTGGGTGCCTGCCAGCCGCAGTGTTCGCTCCACAAACTTGGGGTCTCTATCAGGAATTGAAGAGGACAGAGGGCAGGATTACACGTCAGCCTCAGGAACGGGCTCCAGAGCAATCTTACTTTCCCCATGGAAAACTAGTCCCAACCCCTAACAGCATGAGGCCCGAGCAGCCACTCATTCATGTGAAAAGTGTACCTGGTGCCAAGTGTCACTGTGATGAGGAAAGCAGGCGGGATGCCCTGGCTGGTGGAGGGACAGGGCAAGAGGGCACTCGAGTTACTCACGTGAGGTACTGGTTGACATTTTCTGCTGGCTGCTTGAAGAGGCCTTCAAACTCATCCCGAGCCCACTGCAGACAGAGCAAATGGATTACATGTGGCCACAGTTGACAAAATAGGTTTCCGCAGACATTAGACAAATCATCAGTGAATAAAGCAAGGAGGTGGCACACAACTGATCTGGAAGTGGGGAAGCTCCCCAGCCTTCCCCACACCCCCACTTTAATTGAAAAACCAGGCCGGGGTGCAGTGGCTCACGCCTGCAATCCTAGCACTTCAGGGAGCTGGGGCGGGTGGATCACCTGAGGTCATGAATTCGAGACCAGCCTGACCAACATGGTGAAACCCTGTCTCTACTAAAAATACAAAAATTAGCCAGGCATGATGGCAGACGCCTGTAATCCCAGCTACTCGGGAGCCTGAGGCAGGAGAATTGCTTGAACCTGGGAGGCAGAGGTTGCAGAGAGCTGAGATCACACTACTGCACTCTAGCCGGGGCACAAGAGCAAAAGTCCGTCTAAAAAAAAAAAAAAAAAAAGCCAGGCCTGGTGGCTCATGCCTGTAATCCCAGCACTTTGGGAGGCTGAGGTGGGCAGATCACTTGAGGTCAGGAGTTCAAGACCAGCCTGGCCAACATGGTGAAACCTTGTCTTTACTAAAAATACAAAATTATCCATAGGGATGGTGG